>JAAAKQ030493800.1:0-21113 GCA_010016005.3 Zanna intricata
ATAAACGACTCGAAATCGGCATAGACTGTATACGGCACCCTGAGAGTGGATGAATAATCCCGGAATCGCATCACACACTCCCTTTCTTTGTTAGGATCGGGCATCTTCACCCGTTGTAGCTTATGCCGCTTACATTGGACCATATGTTTCTCCAAGATATGTTTTACAACAAGAACATCGGATGAACTGAATCGATGTAAACAGTAAGGGCAGTAGTGGCAGGAACAGCGAAAGTTAGTCAGTCCCGTTAGTAGTCGTGATAATCCGTTGTATTTGAGTTTTGTGTTTATGAGGCAATAGTGAAAATTGTCTCTGTTGTCACCTGCCACTAGTAACAGGTGGATCATGTGAGTACTATCCCGATTCACGGTAACGAACTGGATATAGACGAACGTCGTCCTTCATCGGTTCGTAACCGTATACGTTTATACTAATTTCTCGGTTCTGCCGCTTGAACAGATCTTTCACCTTTACAGGGGACTCGATACCACTCATGTTCAGTTTCCCCTCGTGTTAGACGTACCCGGACTGACGGCAGTTTCGTCCAGGTTGGTCGAACAGGTAGGCCAATACTGACCATAGGAAACATTTTTGACCATGATTTTTAACATTGATGACCGCCTTTTTCTTTTTAATCTGCGGTGGAAGTTTGATGTAGGAACTAACACCACCGTTTAGTGGGCGGTACCGAACAATGTTTAAATCTACACGATTCACTTTGTTCACTACCCACTTACTACCGTTTTGAATAAAGTTAGTTAGAGTGTTGTTGATTTTTTCAGCAGACTCAAACCAATGATCATCAATAAGGTCATTGTTAATATCTACATTAATTACCGTTCTTGTTTTCCCATGAAGGTTGATATTACACAGTACAATCTCTGTTCGGTCTTCCATCGATACTCTTTTGGCCATCTCTACGTTCACTATCACGTACCTAGAACAAAAAAAAATTTATTAGTTCACGTTTCAAATGTTTTCTTTAAGTAGCTGAAAGAAATTTTTTTAGTAGCTGAAAAGGAAAATAAATTATTTGTATATAAATATTTTTGTACTCACCACTTAACGTTTTCATCAAATCTAGCCTTCGTCTTCAGATGGTCCAGCACAGATGACTTTTTCTGGTCAAGGACTGCTAAAACATCCAAGAAGTTGAATTCCATTAGATCCCACTTGAAGAGGATCATGTTGTTGAAGGCGCGGACAACTTGTGGAGATGACATTTTTCTTATTTATTTCCTGCAACATCCAATCAAAGCATATGTTAATTAATAATATAAATATTTTAGACAGTTACGTAAAGACATATTTATATATTTCATAAATTAAATATAATACAATTACACGCGCGCGCACACACACACACACACACACACACACACACAAATAGATAAATAATTAAAACACGCTTACCTAGTGTATAAATGATGAAACCCCTCGCTCATAGACAAAATACGTTTGTGTATTTTGTAAAGATAATTATTATTTTTACAATAAAAACTGACGCTCGGAATCACAATTATATTTCTGTGAATTCAATTTGAAGATAGAAATAATCACGTCAAGTTGAATTAAACACGAGCACAATACGTTGATAAGTCTCTGAAAGTCAGAACTCTGATGGTAAACTTCCGTCACGTTAGTTGCTTATATAGGTCACAACTGGATCGTCAGCTGTCACTTCAGTCAAGCTCCGTAACTGATACGATGAACATCTGTTTGTCCGTTGACGCACGCATGCGCACGCTCAAACACGCTTTTAGTGTGGTTTGTAGTTATCGTTCACTGCTGTTTGATTAGAAAAAAATATTTATCTCGTCAAAAATATTAATTCTTATCTTTTCAAAAGTTATTTATTTGTTAGTTTCGTGCTACATCGGATGTGGACATGATAAGCAATTTCAAACATGTTCTTGTGGTTTTCCGTTAATTAGTGTTCACTGTTATCACATCCGCATTGCTTTTTAGAGGTCCACTCCTCGGGTATAAATAAGGAATACAACCCAAGAAAAATCATAACCATGCAAAATTGCGAAGAAGTAACATCTTGTATAATGCACAACATCTGTGAACACGGACTACCAGAGTGTAATTGCACAAGTTGCTACGAAGAAAAATTATCTCAGTGCATCGGCTGGCTAACTCAACTGGAATCACAAAAATACGAAGAACTATTGGACAACGGAACGGAATATATACCTGATAACTGCAGAACATACGACAACGATTATATGGACTACAACTGGGAACTACACAAAGAAACAAAAGAAAACGTAAAAAAGAAAATAAAACAAATCAACAAAAAAACGGAATTCATTCAAGATTTCAGAAATAAAGAATCAGTTAGAACACCTACTGAAGAAAATGACGGACCTAGTAAACCTGTTAAAACCATGGTATTGGCCAAACCAGATAATAGAAAAAGAAACATCGAAACCATGGTATTGGCCAAACCAAATAATAGAAAAAGAAAACTATCCGACAATAACGACGAATTGGTTAAAACAGATCTACATTGCTCCGAGGGGATATTGCCTACAACTGATACAGAAGATAGACCCACCTACATTACAGGACAACCAAATAAACGAAATAAGAGAAGTGATTAGTACATTCCACCGCAACCAATAATTTATGATGTATTTTCACAAAGCTAAAATTTTGTTTTTTTTTGCAGGTTTATCACTTTACATAACATACGTTGCTAGTGCGTACAGTCCGAATCCAAGCAATACATTTGATTGAAACCAACATGATAAAACGACAATATTTTATAGTAGGCCTAACGGGGAGAGGTGCTTCCTTTCGGCTTCCTTTTCCATCCTTCTTCTTTTGTATCGATAACCAGATAGTTTTCTTTGACTGTCAGACATCCTGGAAGAAGCACGCGCGTAACTCAAATTAAACGAAGAAAAATATAAAATAATATTAAAAAAAATAATAATAAATAAATAATAAAGATTTATCCTTGTTCTAAATAAGTTAAAACCTTAATTAACATAACTTCAAACTTATATTCAGTCACATAACTTAAAATTATATTCAAACATAAAAAATATTTATGCGCTATACAAAATATTTTTGTATCCTGTGAACCTAAAGAAAGTCTAATATTATTATATATGTATTTTATAATATCAAATATTTCAGCAAATCATAAATAGTTTTAAAAAAACAATTTTATAATTCTAGGTTTTGAAATTTCATTCAAATATATTTTTATAAAACGCGTTTTATCGAAGCAATGAACTTAAAAAATGTCTTACATTATTGATTCAAATAACTACACTGCTCAACAAAGTTTTTGTCACAAAGCAACTAAATTGACATTCTGAAAGTACTTTTTCCGCCGATTTTAAAAATGTTCTCAGAATTTTTTTATCACCCACCACTTTTTTGTTATGCCCTATTTATCATTACATATTATGGTGTACATAATATTGTTAAATATTATTGTTGATGTCTTTTAGTACAACAGAATTGTTATTTGTGATAGATAAATATAGTAGACATTTCAATTAAATAATTTTTATGTGTTTAAAATATCAAGTGGCACAATGTCCAGAAATTGTGTAAATAAACCAGACTCTTTCTGTTATATTTGTGGCGAGTTAATGTTAAAAAATCAACCGCGCATATTTACTTCATACATTAAAAAGTGTTACAAACTTTATTTCGGATGTAAAGTTGGTGGCCAAAATAAGACCTGGGCTCCTCATTATTGTTGCATTACTTGTGTCACTCTTCTTTCAAAACGGGTTAAGGATCTCGATGCATAAAATTCGCTGTGCCAATGATCTGGAGGGAACCAAGAGATCATTGCACAGACTGTTACTTTTGCTTGACAAATGTTCATGGTATCAGTTCTAAATCAAAACACTGTAAAATACTCCAATTTACCATCAGCTATCAGACCTGTTCTGCACTGTGATGAACTCCACAGTGGCACAGGAGTGCCAAAACCTCCTGAAAGTATAACGCTAAGTGATGATGAAACAGAAAATAAATCTGATGATGACAGCTGTGATGATGATTTAACTAGTGATCCTTCATTTCAAGCTTCAACTTCTGAACCTCATCTTCACACTCAGGAAGATCTTAATGATCTTGTTCGAGATCTGAATCTTTCTAAAAGTAAAGCTGGACTTTTAGGCTCCAGATTAAAAGGTTGGAATCTCCTACATCACAAAACAAAAGTTACTGCATTTACAAATAGAAAAAAATAATTTGAAAACTGTTTTTCTGTTGAAAATGAAGTTGTTTTGTGTAATAATGTTGGTTGTCTTATAGAAGGAATACAAAATAGAGGAATGGCGTTTATTTATAGATTCTTCAAAGAAGAGCATGAAAGTTGTACTTTTCCACATTGGAAACAAATTTCCGTTTATACCACTTGCCCACGCTACCAAAGTGAAAGAAACTTATGAAGGCACAGAACTGTTCCTAAACAAAATAATCTATAAACAATTTGAATGGCATATCTGTGGTGATTTAAAAGTTATTACACTTCTACTGTGACTACAGCTTGGTTACACGAACTATTGCTGCTTTCTGTGTGAATGGAACAGTAGAGACAGATGTAATCACTACGTGAAGAAGGAATGGCCAAAGAGAGTATGTTTTATTCCTGGAGAAAAGAATGTTGAAAACAAACCATTGATTGATCCAAAAAAAGTGTACTTGCCTCCACTTCACATAAAACTTGGTCTTATGAAGAACTTTGTCAAAGCTATGGATCGAAACAGGTCAGGATTTGCTTATTTAAAAAATAAGTTCCCCAGAATCAGTGAAGCTAAGATTAAACAATGAATATTTATGGGACCACACATATGGGAACTGATAAAAGATAATAACTTTGACAATCAATTAAACAAGACCAAGAAATCTGCGAAAGTGTCTGCAAAAACTTTTTTGGAAATCATAAGGAAGAAAATTACAAAGAAATAGTAGATGATCTTTTAACATCATACAGACTCATGGGGTGCAAATCACTGAAAATCCATTTTTTGCATTCCCACCTGGATTTTTCCCCAGAAAATCTTGGAGTAGTGAGCAACGAACATGATTGGGAGCATTTCCATCAGGACATTTCAATTATAGAAAAACAATATCAGGGAAAGTGGGGTCCAAACATGCTTGCAGACTATTGTTGGACACTTAAAAGAGATAAACGTGAAATAAAATACCACAAAAAAAGAAAATATGGCAAGAAAACTGACACTTCCATCTTCTAGGTAAGCATGTATTTTATTGTATTGTGTAAAAAAAACTAAAAAAATTAAATCACTTGCACTCAAAAACCTTACTTGATAGAGAAAAACCAGTTACATTTTTAAATTCAGTGTAAAAAAATACTAATAAGTACATATATTATAATTTTTGTGACAAAAAAGTAATTTTTGTTGACCAGTGTTATTTTTCATAAAACAAAAATATAAATCATTATACCAGCAAAATACATTCAAATTTGATTCAATAAACAGCTATTATGGATAAATTAAACATTTATTTTATTTTAAAATGCTTTCACTGTTTTGATTCGATAATTGATTTACGTTAACTAGTATCTATCAAACTCAACATAAGTTTAATTACAGATTTACTTACTTTTAAAAATTAAGAAATCACACTGAAGTAAATTTTATGAACTTCCACTTGTTATCACTAAAAACGTAATAGCAAGAATAATGCTATTGTGTGATGAAAACGCTCTTTTACAGTTAGAGGTAATAAGCAAGTACATGCATGTTCAAACAAGTTCAAGTAGCGTCGTTTACAAATTCTGCGTTAATTATTCAATAACAGTGTAAATGTTTTTAGCTTTTAGACAAACAATATTAATACGCTAAGGACTGCAAATTTTTAGCGAAGGAATAAATCGATATGCGAAACTTTCTATTAATTGGGTATCTAACGCATCAATATTTTTTTCACACTTACAGCCAAAATAGCGTCCCGGACAAATGAGCGGTTTGCCGCCCTTAGAGCGGGGGCTGTTATTGTTAAAACAACATAAATCATAAATTACGAGATATAAAACGTATGAAGAGTATTATGTGATCTGTAATAACACTACTGATCCGTTTTATAGTAATTAACCTCCGTAGCAAAGTTATCAATTTTATTTAGCAGCACGCTTATGCAGCGATTCAGCTCGTTAGCACTTGTGCGCAAGAAATGTTACGGCTACATGTGGGAAGAGAAAGAGTTCTTGTTTCTTGACCTGCCGTGAAGTCGGTCAGCGGACGTTATACAAATTACTACAGTAAGGCTACAAATAATTTCCTGCTAAAATATTGACTAATAAAATAAATTTAATAAAAAAAAATTATAAAATGAAAAAATAAACAAAAATAGACAGCAGGTTAAGCTATCACCTACCTACTCGTGATATATTTAAACAACGGCTTGATCGGCTAAGAATTTCTTAAAAACTTTCTTCGTAAAATAATTACGATTATGGCGTAGATAATTTAGTTCTTTATTTAATAATGTGTACAATATTTTCTCGATGTAAGTTTTAAATAAATGTAGCGGGATGAAAGACCAGAAATACTAGTTGACATTATATGCTACCGTATTTCCCTTACATGCTTAACTACTACGCTTTCGTTAAAAAACAAGTGCGTTACTGTAATCGTGTTACTTCTGCGGACAAGTTTTAAACTAATAAATTATTTATTTATTACGTTGGGGAAAAAAATCGATAGTAAAAATAATCTGTAAATTTTTATTTTATTCTCCATCCGATTAAAATTTATCTCCAAAAACTTTGCTCATTCTTAAACGCTCAATATTTCATCGCATCTTCATTTGCAAATATCTCTATGTCCTCGTCCAAATGATATTTGTGTTTAGTTATTATATACTTTTTTTTATTCGATTAATTTCGATAAATGTTACTTTTTTATTTATCAACATTTAGTTTACTCCATCCGATTTCAAATTTGCTTGAGTGATTATTTTAACGCAAAAAATTTCGAATTAAAAACCTTCTGATTCTGAATTGTAAAAAATTACTTTCTTAAAAAAGATTTGTATTGTAGCTACGTAAATGACCTTGGCGAGCGCGCAAACTTTTTAGAAAAATTCTACAGGCTGTATTCCTAGTATTCTCGACTGAAAATCTTTTTTTATAATTATATCGTTTAAATCGCTATTATTTTTTTAATGATTACTGAGAACTCATTAAAATAATTTAAGTTTTTTCGTTAAATAATTTAAGATCAAAGTATTCTAGGAAGATAAATTACAGAAATGATGTGAATTACATTTTTCGTTTCGGTGAATTAAGTACGAATAACAAAGCTAATAAAAAATTTATTGCGATAAGAATAATAAGTTAACGACAATCAGTAATCTCACTGCTCTTGTTGAGCAGTGTAGTTATTTGAATCAATAATATAAGACATTTTTTAAGTTCATTGCTTCGATAAAACGCGTTTTATAAAAATATATTTGAATGAAATTTCAAAACCTAGAATTATAAAATTGTTTTTTTAAAACTATTTATGATTTGCTGAAATATTTGATATTATAAAATACATATATAATAATATTAGACTTTCTTTAGGTTCACAGGATACAAAAATATTTTGTATAGCGCATAAATATTTTTTATGTTTGAATATAATTTTAAGTTATGTGACTGAATATAAGTTTGAAGTTATGTTAATTAAGGTTTTAACTTATTTAGAACAAGGATAAATCTTTATTATTTATTTATTATTATTTTTTTTAATATTATTTTATATTTTTCTTCGTTTAATTTGAGTTATGCGCGTGCTTCTTCCAGGATGTCTGACAGTCAAAGAAAACTATCTGGTTATCGATACAAAAAAAGAAGGATGGAAAAGGAAGCCGAAAGGGAAAAACAAGCTGGCTCGTTAAAATATTATATCCAGAGAATTATATCCAGATCCAATTGTAGCCAAAAATTTTAGGAGACACTGAAAGAAGTTTTTTAGTAAGATAAGTCCATTGCATAATTACGAATTTCCTTCCAAAACTGCCTTTAGTGCTTCTGTTGCAAAATTTTTGGCTGTATAGTCAGTTCTCTTTCAAAGGAGTATTTTAAAAGTTGGAAGCACCTCGGCGAAACTTTAAAAGATCATGAATTTTCCAAAAGTAATATTCATGCCCAAAAATCATGGCTAGAAATGATCCAAAAGTTAAAGTGTTGTGAAACTATATATGCAGCCGCTCAAAGAATTATTAATGCAAAAAAAAAAATCACTGGAACAAGATGCTTCTAAGAATTGTATTTATTACTAAAATGCTTGGTAAAAGTGGTCTGGCTTTTCAAGGAACAAGCGACAAGTTATTTGAATATAATAATGGTAGTTTCTTAAAAATAGTCGAGTTGCTACCTGAATTTGATCACATTATGGAAGAGCACGTCCGTATAGAGCTCAAAGAACAAAGGAAACTATAGCTCATTATCTCACAAAAATATACAAAACGAGGTAATAGATCTGCCATATCAAAGTGTAAAATCTCAGATTATGAAATAAAAAAATTAAAATATTTGTCAATAATTTTAGATTGTACTCCTGACAATAGTAAGGTAGAGTAAATGACTTTTGTAATCTGATATTTTTCAATCAATAAATTTAATGTTGATGGTGAAATTAAAATTAATGAAAGCTTTTAGGTCTCTTACCAGTAGAAAGATTCCACAAATGTCTAATATAATTGGAAAACTTAATGACTTCGCTTTAAATTTGCAGGATATCAGAGGGCAGGGATACGATAATAGGTCCAATATGAGGGGTGATAAAGTAGGAGTACAATCTAGAATTAAACAATATAATTCGTGAGTATTCTATGTTCCGTGTAGTAGCAGCTCTCTCAATTATGTTGTTAATGATATGGCAAAAGCATCCTTGGAAGCCGCTAATTTCTTCACTGCGGTTAAAAAAATATTGTACAAGACTACACTTCATTCGGATTTATACATATCATCCTCTGAAGTAATACCTTGCAGTATTTCCGCAGGCTAAACAGAAAAAAAAAGAAAGATTGAAGACTGGCAATGCAATTAATTTATATTAATATACAATGACATCATAATATGAGAAAACAGAGTTAGAACATGAACATATAGCAGCAACAATTACATAAGTTCTGGAAGTCATGAGTCGTCCTATTATAACATTATCTACCATTGTACAACAATCTCTTATCCATGAACAAGGACATACATTTAATTCTATTAGGCCTACAACATTATACAAATAACAACAATTAAATAAGAAAACGGATGGCTAAAAACAATCGTTTTTCTTAACAATTTCATTATCTTTATTAGTTACATATCACTTTATTATTTGTTTTATAAAGATAAAGTAAGCCCTGTCTTTAATTCATGTACGACTTGAAATGACACATAATTGTAATAATATATTTATTTATTATATGATTAATTAACATAAATACTGATTAACTCATGTAATGGTGTAAAGCAGTGTTTCTCAACTTATAGGTGTGCCCTCCTAGTGCGGGGGGAGGGTGATAACACTAAATCGGAGGAGCGAGCATATCAAAAAGAAAGTATTAAAAATACATTATTAATTTACAGAAAGGAAAGCAAAACAAAATACATTCTAACATAATAATTAATAAAATACACATTTACACTGATATAATACATTTATAAATAGGATTAGAAAAGTAGAAAATAATATCAGAACCAAACTGGGTGCAAAATTTCAGCTTGATCGGATAAAGGGAAGTGTGTCAAATTTCTATGATTAAATTTGATCTATACAGGATTTTAAACATAGAAAACCATTGAAAAATAAAAGATGGTCGACATTTTTTTATGAAAAACCTATTATTGCATTAAAAAGAATTGAATTTTTAAAGATATTTCACGTATTAAAAGTGTTAGGTGATGATCGACCCATATTTTACATAAACAGAGTATTGCAACACTTGGTGTGGTTCAGCTAAAACAGGGTTCATTAAAGATCCAGAGCTGACCTGTCATACTTGGACAGACAGCCAGCAGGTGAGGAGGCCCATTAGAGGCATTGGACCCTCTTTCGAACTGTGAAATACTTAATTGTGGGCCCAGTCTGGGAGATAGAGAGGGAAAAAAAGGGTTCATTAAAGAAAGTAAATCGGTTTTCTGCACTAAATTGATTCCCGATTCAGAATTACCAGTTCAGAAATGAACAGCGACAGTTTTAGTGTAATAATAACAATAATAATGAATAATGAATAACGCAAGTTATCAGTTCTGCGGTGAACAAACTTCCCACTAAAAGCTGGAGGAAAGCTGAAACCCAGCAATGGTTTCAAGAAAAAGCGGTTACTTGCAATGTTACTGATACTAAACAAGAGCTGTCGCAAAAAATATTTCAGTATAAGAATGAATGTAAACTATATGAAATTTATGTTATTGCCGACGAGAAAGGACATTCTGTTATTCGCATACCACAATATCACTGTCAAAATAATTCGATAGAGCTTATTTGGGCGCAAGTCTAGTATAAAGAAAATTTATACTAGTAGAAATTTTCTAGTTGAAAATTTTCTTTTTCTAATAGGAAAGGAAAATTGCTGATCAAAATTGTATTTTGAAGTTGACACGTTGAGGAATAAGTTAATGAGGAATTAGAAAACATTACAGCAGAGGACTGAGAAAAAGGGCTTTGAATACAGAAAAAAAAATTGAACAGGATCTCCACAATTGAAGTTATATGAGAAGTAATAGAAAAATTCATCATAATTCTTCAGGAATCAGACTCCGAGGAAAATGATTTTGATACTTCAGACAATAAAGAAGAGGTGAAGCCCTAGCATAATGACTTCGAGATTGAGTACTGTTTGAGATTGTGTATTGTTTATAATCATTACAAACAATTTTTCCGAATTTTTTTTAATGATTTTTAATCAAATTTTTTTCCAACTTTTTTTATTCGGACTTTTATGAAAGAGTTCTTATTAGTGAAATGAAATAATAAAAATAAATGATGTGTAAGCAGTTGCACATTTTTTTAAATTTCATTGTTATAATAAACCGTACAATGTTTATTGATATGATTTTTAAGTTTTTTCAAAGTGTTATTCTTTTTATACAGTTTAGTCTTTGATAGAAATATTGTGAATAGTTGTAAAATTAAAAATATATGAAAATAACTACACAAGCAGCAGTAATTACATTTGCAATAATATTAACGAAGTATAAAGTAATCTGATAAATCTGTGTGTAAGACAATATTAACCATGTCCGCGTGTCGCTGGTTTGTGTATCATACGGCGTCTAATCAATCATTTCTGAATGAGATTCCAATATTTGTAAGTAACAAATGAACATTAGAAAGTCATAACACGTCAGCCAACGTAACAAGTTCTTCGATACTTTTAGTACAACATAGAGCTAAAAAGAATACTTTGTGGTATTCTGTTAAATTTATGCAGCGCTTACATGCATCGCATAACTCAAAGTAAAAATACTTTGCATTATTAGAATTTTATGTAAAACACTTTGAAAAATATTACAAGTTCAACGTATAAAAAGCAACAAAACCCGAAAATCTTTTTTCAAATATATAAACTTTACACAATAATTTCCTTATATTACTTTTTAAAAGTCGTTTTATAAATATTTTCACCTATTTTTAATTTGTGATTCTGTCGGATGTATAATAATTAACTTTTACACGTCTTCCCTAATGATGTAAATTTTTCCCCAGCTGAAGAAACTGTCACTTGGTCGTCTGCTTATAAGTAAGTTAGATGTTTGTGATTAACATATTTTCTTTTTGCAGAGTTGAGTGTTGCGTTTTTTATTTTTATTAACTAAAGTATATGGTAATATGTTTGTATTGTAAATTTTTCTTTCCTCGATCTTAAATTAAAGTTGAAACGGTACGTAATAAAAATTTGAGGTTATTGTAGTGACCTTCTTGACCTATATGCTTTCAT
This sequence comes from Zanna intricata, assembly GCA_010016005.3. Lineage (NCBI taxonomy): Eukaryota > Metazoa > Arthropoda > Insecta > Hemiptera > Fulgoridae > Zanna > Zanna intricata. The sequence continues at coordinate 11,935 of JAAAKQ030493800.1, forward strand.
GTGTTTATTGTTAATATCTGTATCTGTTAACAGGATATTTATTATTTGCTTTGAATAAATGTAATATGGTTATATATTTCTTGAAGTAATTTTTTCCTTAATTTAGGAACTTGTTATTATGAACTGGCGAATTTTTATTGTGTTGATCCGGTAATTAATATGTATGTATAAAACATTCACCATGTAAATTAAATATTTTTAATCAAACGCCTTCATTAATGCGCAATGATTATTGGTTTTTGAATTGCCTAGATACAGATTTATCGATTTTGCTGGAAAATTTTCAGTTAAACTACCTTAATTCTGAATAATCCAAGAGCAACAGCTGGAGTTACCTGCCTTAAAGACCAACATAACCACCATTTTTTAATATTGAGTAATGCAGCAGTAATATACATTTATGCAAAAAATTGTTAATTTTCAACTGTTTTAGTAATTCTTAAATTAAGTTTTGAAAAATCTTTTTTCTTTTAATATTTGTTACTGTCTATGATGCATTTAACACATTTCTTGAATTGAAGTCTGGTGTAAAATTTGGTAGTTGTGTATTAATTGGGAGCACTCAATTTATGCTGGTTTTATCTGGGGCAAAAAATACATTGTTTTTACTTTTATTGTATTTAACTTTTTGTTATTAATAAGTTGTACGTGTAACGTTGATTAGACAAGGTTAGTGAGTGAAGTGAGCCCTGTTTACGTGTGGATAGTTTATGTTGATATACATATGATTCATTGTTACATGGAATCAGCATAATCTCACAGTTGAAATTCAGTTTCATTCACAGTTGAATGAAATTGTAAGAATACTGTACAGATTTAGTTGTTCAAAAATTGTTTTGAATATTGTAATATAATCTATTTTTATCTTATTTTAGGTCAGACATTGCTGTGGTCGAGTAAACTCTGTTTTTAATTTAAGACAGCTTATTGGAACATCTGAATCAGGTAGTTTATAGAAATTTAATTTAAAATATGGTAATTATCTTAAAATCAAGCTAATCACAACGAGAGTTAACTTCAGTTAATTAGATGAATTACTTGGTATTCAGCATCCTGTAGATCTAAATCACAAAAAAACTGTGTGATCAAGGGAGATGTTTAAAAAAAATCCTTATCAACATTGTTAATTTTATTTCCTTTAATTGAATAGCATTTTATTTCAGTAAAATAATGATTAAGTTACTTCAGTTTGTCAGTCTTAGTTTAACAATAATGTGTTAATGGAAATGTTACAGTTTTTTTTAGCTTTTTCTTGATGTTGCTACTTGAATCATCTTAAAATAAAAGCAGGTGGAGATAAAAAACTGAAATTTATTTACATCTTTATCAAAACATCCTCATGATGTAATTGATTAATTATTAAATTTTCAGTGATTTATTATTATTTTATCGATACTGTGCATTTTGCATCAGAATGTATATTTCACAGAAAGTGACATTGAAATTTTAGAAGAGCAATTATTTGATTATATTATCTTTTAAATAAACTGAAATGCTGTGGAAGCTTAGAATCCTCTTTGAAACCAATCATTTTAAGGTGATCAATTTCTTCTTTTACAGAAATGTGTTGCTTTAAAACTCTTTCAAATAAGACCACAAGGTCTTATTTGAAGCATCCTTTATGAATACTACTATTCAGGAATGAACAAAATAAACTAAAACATTGCATTACATATTAAATTGGGCAAAATAGGTGCACATTCAATCTTATAGGAAAAAACCATGTAAAATCTCTGCTCACAACATTAGAATTAACCTTAGTTAGTTATATTTCAGAAAGCAGACATGTACAATGATATTATCTGTAACATGAAAATTTTACTTGTAAGATATAGTCAAACTCAACATGCTTCTACAGTACAAAATTTAAAAATGTGCTAATTTTTAAAAAAGCAATTTTTTACTAAATGTTAAAGATCAGATGTGCTTTTGACTACATAATTAACATATTTCCTAATTGCTTGAGATAAGTGTTATTGAGAAAAATTCATCTGCAACTATAGTAGATAAAATAACGCTGAAAAATTGCATCATAATTCTAAAAAGATCTTTTGGAACCAAATTTTTAAATGCGTTTAGAAGCTAGTTATTTTTAAAGTAAGTTTTGTTATAAAGTTTAAATCTTATTTCATCACACTGATCTGTAATAATTTTATAAAAGTAGAAATCAAGCGTATGAACACGATTCAAGAATGTACAAAATAAACTATAATTTTGCATTTCATAGTAAATTAGGCAATTTTGTTAGTTTTTTCATGAAAGGTGGGTAGTGTACCAATAATTAACTTATATATGTTCATGTATTTATGACGCACCAGTAAGTAAAGATTAAGAGCACCGGTGTAATTTTTGCATGTGTGTTTTAATTGCTGATAATATATTATCTGGTCAGCTTTTATTGTAATCAATATTATGTTAAGAAATCTTTAACTACCACAAACTGAAATAAGTTTCTTATGTTACACCATACTTTAAATTAGTCAACCTTACTAGTGTAAAGAAACCTTGATATATATCCATGATACTATGTGACTCAGCACATTTGACACTGCAACATCAGACCTCATAAATATATTAATATTATTCTTGTACATTTTTTCTATTTTAATTATTGATTTATGTACATTGTCTTTGTTAAGGTTTTAGTTATAAATTTATAGCTTCTTAATTAAAAATTCTTTATTTCAAATTATTTTTCTCTTCTTTGTTAACAGGAAATTTGCTTGACAAGATGCCTTGCCCATTTTTGAATCGTCTTTCAAGTGCTTACATTCGAAACTATGGGACTAGTTTGATAAAAAATTATGTTCAGTATTGTCCGATGATGTCACGTTTAGTTAGCACTGGGTTTACTGATTCTGAACCAGTTGATAACAATAATCTTTCACCAGTCAATAAATGCCCTTTCCTATCTGAAGTTAAACCAGCTGTTAAGGAGTTGAGTATTGAATCTCAAGAAGATGTTATACAGCTATCTCCTGAATTTTCCGGTAAGTTGATTTTCATTTTTTTTAGTGTAATTGTATATTTTCTGATTAATTAAATATGAATTAAAAATTCAGTTCAGCAGTTTCAATACATTCATAAGTCAGTTGTACCTAGAATTGTTCGTACAAGGTATCAAACTCTGTAACACTTCGAACTCTATTCCAGATCGTGGTAAATGAATGCAAGTGTATTTCTTTATTTAAACAGGATTCTATTCCACAAAAAATTTTGCTTCTGTTTCTTTCTTATCCAAAATATAATTTCAATATTCAATTTCAAACTTTCACCTATAAAATAAATACTTAATTGTATTTTTGTTATTTACCTCTGCCAGGCATTTATGAACAGTTGCTCAGCGGTGGCATTGCAAGATGGGTCATCTTAAAACATAATTTAAGATTATGGTTGATATGGAAACATTAGAACACTTACAAGTTTCTCTTTGAGTTTCTAGAAACTGATATTTCCATGTACCCACTAGGTTGGTCTACTGGTTAAACTCGTCATCGTAAAGCAGCTGATTTTTGAAATCGAGAGTTCTAAGGTTCAAACCCTAGTAAAGGCAGTTACTTTTATTCGGATTTGAATACTAGATTGTGGATACCTGTGTTCTTTGGTGGTTGGGTCTCAATTAACCACACGTCTCAGGAATAGTCCATCTGGGACTGTACAAGACTATAATTCATACATATCCTCACTCATCCTGTCAAGTAATACCTTATGATGGTTCCAGAGGCTAAACAGATCAAAAGAGAGAGATATTTTCATGTGTCACATAATTGTAGGTTTAAGCAAGACTGTTACTGTAGGTAGAGTAAGTCTGTCCTGTCCTGGGTGTTTATTTTATTTTTGGAGCATATGTTTGAGGTTATCAGTACAAATCCATTGTTAAACGTTCTGTTTAAAAATGCGATGATCTAAAAGGTTATGAGTAGATTGATACTCACCCAGCGCCTGGAAGGGGGCTTGAAGCTGTTAACTGGGTGGATTGAGCTGCACTTAATCTTTTCCTTAACCTTGTTAACTCCAGTTTGATTTTTGTGGGTATGGATCAGAGTTCTACTAGGTCAATTTTGGGGATATCAGCACTCTTAAAATGAGGATATTATTATTAACAAAACCTTGTCTCATGAAACTGTGCAGCAAACCAAAACATAGCTGTATGATGATTCTAATGTAATTTAGTGCAGTTCATATGAGAAAAATCATTTCCCTTTACTTGTAATATAAAAATTAGGTAAAAATAGCTTATAATACAAAAGTTAGAAAATAGTGATAAAATGATTTATTTACTTTAAATATTACATTTTTAAGAATGTATGTTACTGCTATATTAAAATTTAGTCAAGTAAAATGGAAAAAATTTTTTGTCACCTCAATGTATTTCTTGAATACCTGATAAGTTGCTATCTGTTGAACTATTTTCATCGTTTCCCAAATTTATCACAATATTTTCTTACAAACTGTCTGCTTTCCATCTTATTTTTCTTTGTTAATTACTTGTTGAATACAATTTTTCATTAACATCTTCTATCAGTAGATTTTTTACATCACTTAAGTGTTGTGTTATTACTTCCATTGTAGTCTTTGACTTGTGCCCATATCATTTGCATCAGATTAAAATACCAATGGTTAGGAAGATGATGCAACATGACCCAATTTTTTAATTTTGCTATTTCATCTACTTTATAATGAATATATTTTTGTTTAACTGATTTTACTAATATTATAATTTTTACTTTAAATGTGTTCGATATAAAAGTGTCTTTTGCATTCTTTGTATCTTTATCCATCCATACCTTTTCCTGTACATGTCCTGTTTTAACCCAGTTATCATTTAGATAATGTACCTTTTAATGAAATCGCTTAATTTCTCTTAAATATTTCCTACACAATGAAATATATCTTTGCATTCAGTCAATTAAGAATTATTTTTTCTGGAAATGAAACAAAAATTCACTGATTTTAAAATACGATACAATGTATTTCTAGAAACATTTGGCAGTTCAGAATCTTTATTCACAGCATTTAATATTGCTCAAGTTAGAAAACTCATTATTGAAATAAAACAAATGAATCTTTTTTTTTGGGAGCTTTCAAGTCTTTTTAGAGAAAACATGTTTAACATCGATTTTGTATTTATTATATTAAAGATTGTTCTTTTACTAAACCCTGTTCCACTACTTGCTTTCTGAGCAATGTCTTTGACTAAAGTTTCAGCGTTATCTTGTTTTAAGGTTATATACCATTGCTGATTTTTTTTTTCTTTTTTTTTGAGTTACTTCCTCAAAACCAGGAAGTGTTTCCTGTTTTATATTTCACAACAGATCACTCATTGTTAAAATCCAGTCTCTACAAAAACATAGGGTAAATTAAAATTAATATAAATAATACTGTATAAATATGTTATAAAAATGAAATATAAAATTGTATTGCACTGTACAGCGTAACATAATCACTTAGATTGAAATACTTTTATTGAATTGAGTAATATTTTGTTATTAGACATCGGTAACAAAGACTTGACAGAATTTTTAATTGCATATCATCAGCATGCTATAGTATCAGACAGTGATAAGTTAAAGTAAATTATTTTATGCTTAAAGCAATAACTGCACTTGCATATGAGAGTAACAGAATGACTCATTCTAAATTACTAAAATATTACTCGTATGTGCTGAATCCATATTTATATTTGTTCCTTGGTTTTGTGAAACAAATTTAGAACTGTCTGGGGGCTGTTTGCTTTCCAGTTACTGCACAATAAATTTAGTGGCTGAAAAACCTGCTAGGTAAAAATAGGCTAGAGGAATAGGAGATATCATATGGTGCGACCCTGCATGTTATTCACTCTGCTGTTTTTTAAGTGTATGGATGGTTTTTCAGTTTTTTAGTGTTTTGGATGTTTGGTTTTGGTTAGTGGATTTTTTTCTTGGAAGTGTTTCACTATTTAAGAGTTTTTCTGGATAATGGATTGTACTGCTTTTTAGTTTTTTAGTGTATCATCCTTATTGATAGTGGTTATGAGGATCATAATTGAGTGCGGTAGAATTATACCTGTAAGTGTATTTCACATGTATAACTGCTGGCCGCAGATATGGCAAGAATGGTGATGGTCTTGTGAGGGTTTGTGGAGTCTAACCCGTTAGACACACACAAGAGGAGACCGGAGAGGAAGGAAGTGGCGTGTCAGGCGAGGATTGATGTTAGAGATAAGGAGCTACTATGCCAGTTGGAAGAAGGGGATAAAACTGAAGACTTGGATGTACTGGTGGCTTTCAAATGGAGCTAAGAATTGTTGGAAAAGTCTGTGGAGATCCAGAATTCAGTTTTCCTCTGAGCAAGAAAGACTTAACTTTAGCTTAAATTGTTTTTGACCTTGCTAAAGCAAAAAGTAGGATCTCAAAGTCGATTTTTAAGGCAGCTCTAGAATCAAGGACCTGGCAACGACTGGTCAGTTAAAGGTGAGCCAACTGCCTGCATACGCTGAGACGGCTACAATACTCCAAGGGGAAGACATGGAGGAGTTTGAAAGGAGGGTTTTCACCATGGTGATTGATTTGTCAATAGGGGAGGGGAGCATCCTCCATTTGAGGAAAGGAGTGTCAGAGATATTTCTGCCAATGAAGCATGATATGGTCTTTGGGATGGAGGAGGGTGATGTGTCTCGTGTCAGTAGAAAACTTTTGGAGTACATGTGGTGGAGAATTAATAGAACAACCGAACTCTATGTTGATTATGTGGTGAATGCCAGATGTAAGAGGGAGAGATCAGCCAGTGCAATATCTACTGAGAAGGCCAAGACGTTAGTCATAAAGGCTACTGATGGTGCAGGGAAGAATTACCTTTGCGAATCTCCTGAAAGAGATTAAGGAAGGAGTAGTCGAGGGGGAACAGGAAATTCTCTCAGTTCACAAGAGTCAAGGATATCTATATAAGAGTTGAGGATGAAGTGGAAGGGCTAGAAAAACTAATGAAGAAATTGCATAAGGAGGTTGTAGGAGTGAAGGTCATCCTGCAAAAAAGAGACCGATTACAGAGAATTGCAATAAAAGATATAGATGCTCTTACAACAAAAGAGGAGGTAGCTGAAGTGGATGTAATTGAATTGGATAAGGAGAGGAGACAGGCCATCAAGATGCGGCCTGCTCATTCAAGCACACAGATATCTTCTCTGACAGTTCCCAGTGAAGAGGTGGAGAAGATAATTCAGAGAGGGTATGTTCAGATTGGACTGGTTTCTTGCCGTGTGGACCTGGCCGTAGAGAAGGACTGATTGTACTGATACTGGGATTGCGCATAAGGTGGCATCGTGTAAGGGACCAGATAAGTCCAAGAAATGATTTCAATGTGGCAAGGATGGACACATCAAGGCTGGATGCTCTGAAAGAGTGGTTTAGAGGTGATGTGGTATGGAGGGCTATTATAAGCATAGCAGACAATGGTAAATTAAAGGTTACACAGCTTAATGTAAACAAGAGTAGATGCTCTCAAGACCACCTGTGGGCTATTACCAGGGAGGTTCTGGGAGATGTTAAGATGGTTGCTGAACCAAACTTGGCTGTGGTCTTGGAGACTGGTTGGATCAGGGATACCAGAGATAGTGTATTGATAATGATGGACTGGCTACTACCCGACAGGATTGGGGTGATGATGGTTTTTAGTTTCTATGGCTTCCCCAACAGAAGTGTGGATTGCTACCACACGTTTTTGGATGACTTGGCAGCAGCTGTGAGGATAGATACAGTGCAGTAATTGTGCTTGGGTACTTTAATGCTAAGAGCCTGAAGTTAGGGGGTGTAACTCAAAATGAGTGGCTACTGTCTGAGTTGATGGTGGTTGTTGAATATGATGTGCCTCAACATGTCAGGGATACCCATTTTTTCAAGAAGATTAACTTAATTTGTCCTTGACCTGGCAGTCGTAGCAGACTTGGTGGTAGTGATGGCAGTCTAGATGAGGAGATTCTCTGTGACCACCGATGTATTGAGGTGGTTATTGGGAATAGAGAGATATGTCAAGAAAAATGAGATGGGCCTGAACGTTCAGACTTGTGAATATCCAGAGGTTACAGATGGCATTTATAAAGTCATTGGTACAGGCATAGTAAAAGAATGGGGAGGAGGTTGATATTGACGAGGTAATTCCAGATGCTAGCACTTTTGTCCTGAAGAGAAAAGAGATCTGATTGTGTCCAATGAAGATCTATTAGTGGTCAGAGGAGATCGCTGATCTGCGGAGGATCTGCGTTCGCAAAAGGCGCACCCTAACTAGAGTTAAAAGATGATGGCAGGTATTAAGAGAGAGCCATGGTGGAATGGAAAGCTTCTGCAAGAAACCTCTGTAGAGCTATCAACACAGCCAAGAGTGATGAACTGTGGAGGTGATGAAGGCATTGATAGAGGCTTCCCCGACCACTCTTCTAAAAGTATTTAATGAATGCCTGTATAAGGAGAGATTTTCAACACAGAGGAAGGTGGTGAGAGTGGTTCTCCTGCCTTAAGGTGGGGGAAAGGGCAGCCTAATGAGTTACAGACTGGTCTGCCTAATTGGCAGCCTGGGGAGGTTTTTCGAAATTGTTTTGGAGAATAGCCTGTAGGAGAAGTTAGAGAGAACTGTGGGGGTTCTTGGACAAGGAATTGTGGGTTCTCTGGAAAGGAAGAAGTGCAGTGGATGCTGTTAGAAGAGTGACAGAGGTGGTGAGGCAGCGGCCAGGGATTCTTGGCATGTGATGAAGATTCCCTTATCGTTTTCCTGGATATTGTGAATGCATGGATATTGTGGTGAGATGGGTGGCCGCATTGTGGCAGTTGGAGGTGTGAGGCATTTCACCTTATTTGCTAATGATGCAATTGTACCTCAGTGAAAGGAACTTGAGTATCACGTCTGAGGGGGTGAAGGAGGTTGTTGTGCCTGTACAGTTTGGGGTGTCGCAGGGATCTATCCTGGAGCCCATCTTGTAGGATGTGGTGTTCAACAGCCTCCTTTGGCAAGAGTGGCCACCAGAAGTACAATTAGTGGCATTCGCCAATGACTTGGTGGTGGTGGTGGCAGCGAAAGAATTGAAGAAGGTGGTTTTTTTTTTTTTTTTTTTTTTTTTTTTTTTTTTTTTTTTTTTTTTTTTTTTTTTTTGTTTTCCCCCCCCCTCCGTTTTTTTTTTTCGGGGGTTGGTTAAGAGAATGAGGACGGGG
>JAAAKQ030493811.1:0-14978 GCA_010016005.3 Zanna intricata
ATGAAATGAATGAATTGTAGCGTGTGTGAAAAATGCCAAGCCTGACCGGGATTCGAACCCGGGACCTCCGGATGAAAGATAAGTAATCTCAGTGGAGATTACTTATCAAATACTATCTAGGTTTTCTTCTTGGATTTTATCAACTTTAAGAAGCTCTGCTTCTTCGGGCACTTCATCCATCACCAAATTTTCATAGAAACCCGAAGATGGTAGAGCGGACTTGGAAGCCTGGAAGGATGGATGATATTTCCAGGCGATGATGTTTTAATAGATCCCTTCACAGGGATCTTGGTTGTTGTTACGTAATTTGTGCAGCAGGAACTTTATGTGTTGGTATAACGATTGATGAGGATTTAGATAAACCTCCTTTGGTTTTTTTGGCAGAATTTCCTTTCTTGCCAGTACTCATTGCTGTAACAGCAGCCGTGAGGAACTTTACTTGTTTTGACAAATCTTCTAACAATTTGGTCAGTTCTTTACACGATGCGCATTCTTTCTCTCTTTGTACATTTTTTAAGATAGTCTGTACAAAACTAACACCCAGTTATACAGGATTCCTCATGATACGGGATTTTCTGTATTCCCGACGAGCCACAGGGAAAAACACTTCTGCTCAGAACAGATCTTCAATCTTTAAATGCCTTTTCTTCCTTGTAAAGGAGACATTCCTGAGACCTTGCCGAATATGGCCTTTGCAGTTTATACATTTTACTTTTCAGTGCATGTGTTATCTTCATGTCCTGCAACAGCTGCAAAATGCACAAATCTGTTTCTTTTGGCAATTAATTTCGGTATGACCAAAACCCTGACACTAAAAGCAGCGTCTTGGGTTTGGTATATTCGAGCGAACATGAACAGAAAGGTACCGTTATTCAATCAGAAACCGTACGAGCAGAAAAAATTAGAATGAATGAGGAGGTTGGTACATCAACACCATTCTCCTTCCACATAATCCTTTGCACAGAAGTGTTAGCCTGCGATGATAGCTCTTCTGAAGTTTCCGCTAATTCAATATAGGCCAATTCATGGCAAAAACCACTATTCTGCTGAAATTTAGCGTATTATAGGACTCTACTATGACTGCATCTTTCCCTATACTCTTATGGGCTACGAGTTCTCAGCAATGGTCTACGCTACATACTTCAGTTAATAGTGGGCCACTCTTAAGCTTCACAACGGATTTTGGGGACTCACAGGCTGTTATCACGAACTTGTCTATTAGAAAGGTAGAAACCTTTGCAAATGATTTATCTTTGTCACTTACTTAACTACAAGAAACCATACACTTATTAATTTACCACTCTCTAGTACATCTCTTGATACATTTCTCTAATACATCTTCGGCTGACAAAGCCAACGAGGGTACATGTATAAAGAAACTGTCTAGGATATTGTTGTGTAAAGGTATATGTTGCAGTTTGTGTAGTATTATTGGTGTAATGTAAGTGTATGGTGAAAAAGTTTCGGTAGCTCAATGTATAGTGGGAAGAAAGCTGCACCGACTAGGGCCGTGGGGACGCCAACCCCTGAAGTCTTAGAGTAAGGTTGGGGAAATTTAAAACCGATTCTTAATAATCATAATATTAAATAAATCTCAATATTTATTAAATTTTATTTTTTAGAACAATATTTATTTTAAGAAGAAAAGAGATCTTGCACGCATATAGTACTCAGAAGAATTCAGAATATAGGTAAAACTGAAATTTATTATTATGGGCAGACGTAATTTTATTCTAAAGTAAAACACGACTATTGATTCAAAACATTTTTCAGTCTTATACATATTTACAAAATAAAGTAGTAAAAGTTTATATCTCAAGTAAGAGAACAACTGAAATTACAATTACTGTATTTATTTAAAAATAAGAAAAAAGCAGTGGAAAAGGAGGCCAGATGTCACGTAATAATGTTTGAACATCACATTTAAAATACTAATTAAACAAACATGTTCGCAGCTAATACAACTATTTGCTTTAACTATTTCCAATTCGATATATATATATATATATATAACTTATACAAAAAAAGATTATATTAGGTAGATCTTCAACTAAGAATATCATACAAAGGCTATGATAGGCTTAATAATATTAGCTTTTGTATACTTAAAAAAAAAGTCAATTTTACTACAAATCATTCTGACACAATTACATCTGATGCAAATATTACATGTACATGCGTTCAGCTCTAAATAGAGATTACCAATTTGAACACGAATTTTTATACATGGTAATGAAAGAATTAAAAATAAGTACAAACAATTTCAAAGCATGAGAATTTGAAATAACAGATAATATATTTACATTAAGATACCAGTTCGATTTAACGCAGATATGTAAAACAAAATTACAAATGAAAATTAAAATTGACAGAGAAAATAAATATTTATAAATAACTAAAGAATAATTTGCATAATTTCTCTAACAAATAATTTCCACACTACAATAATAAATTGTAACTATCATCTGTATAAAATAAATAATTAAAAAATAAAAATCCAACTACTATAAAAAGCAAAATTAAAATTAAAATTTGTTCCTGTAAAAGGCGCAAAACAACAGGATACATTTTTAGATACCAGAAACTGAAACAAATAGTATTCCATTAAAAGTTAATGTATACTATTTTATTGTAACAAGATCGGTGTAACGGGCCTTAGGTATGGATTCCTATCAATTATTATGAAAATAGTAAAAAAATATAATAATTGGAAGAATCCAGAGACAAAAAGGAGTACCATGACAATGAGTCAAAGATATCATAGCTGAGCCTCAGCCAGGATGCCACCGATGCGAATGCCACAAGCGACATTGCCATCGGTGCTCTACTAACTGATATAAACACCAAACTAAACACATCTAGTCAAATCTTAAACAAGAGTGAATGATTTCGACAAACAACGAATCATAAAACGTAACACAAATACACTTACAAAACGTAACAATAAAAATAAATAATGTGATATAGTAACATAAAACATGTCAGTCAGCGAGCGCATTCTGCGGGGATGACAGATGAAGCAGCGAATTGCCAGTGTGAATTAAGTTTGATAATTCCAATAAACAAGAAATACTATTGATGAGTTACTGAAATACTATACATGAAAGGGACAATGAATGAAATTTCATTCATAAACTGCTAGAGTAGTTTTATTGTGGACAGCAAAGATATTTGCCAGAGATAAAATATTTGTCTTACCTAGTGTACTATTAACCCACCGGGCTGGTCTAGTGGTTAACGCGACATCGCAAATCCACTAATTTCGAAGTCGAGAGTTCTAAGATTCAAATCCAGGTAAAGGTTTAGTACAAATTTGAATACTATCATGGACACCGATGTTCTTTGGTGGTTGGGTTTTAATTAAACATACTTCTCAGGATGGTCGACCTGAGACTGTATAAGATTACACTTCATTCACATTCATACATATCACCCCTTATTCATCCTCTGAAGTAATAACTTACGGTAGTTCCGGAGGCTAGACAGAAAAAAAAAGAAAAGTGTACTATTGCACAAGCAATAGTACACTTTGTACAATACTTATCTTACACTTGTCTAATGCAATTTAAAAACTGCCAGCTGCAAATTTGCCTCCACCTAGAACCACCTAGTGATCTGCAAGCAGAATTGTATCCAGAGGGAAGCCATTGTCATAAAATCGGATTTTAAAACTTTTTGCTAATTTTCTACAGCATTGTCAGTGTAAAAATTAAATAATGTAAGTGACACTCTTGTAATAATAATGGACACCCTTGTCTGACTCCTTGGTCCATTTCCCGCATTCTTCCACTAACTTGCTCACTCAGCGTTACACCTCTATGCAGGTATTATAATACAAACTCTGTATTATCCTTATAAAATGTCCAGAAATGCCTTATTTTTTAAAAATTTCCCACGAGATACCTCATCAAAAGCTTTTGTACAGTCAATGAAAGCCACAAACATTGGAATATTAAATTAGCAATATTTCTCTATCAGCTGCCCCAAAGCAAAAACACAATGTGTACAAGTCCATCCTCTATGAAATCCATGCTCCCCTCCTAGTTTCACTTCTGCAATACTCTGCTGTTTGTTTACTACTATTTTAGCAAAGATTTTGAATCCAGCATTCAGTAAGCTTATTTTTCTATAATTATCACAATCTTGCCTATTTCCCATCTTAAAAATAGATACTACCAGAGATTCACCCAAAAGGTACACTTCCAAACTTCCACCAGCTATTATAAAAAGAAGTAATCTCGTTTTAAATATTTTTCATGCATATTTAAACAACTCTATGTTAATTCTGTCAGGCCCAGCTGCTTTTCTGTTTCTGCAATTCCTAGTGCATTATCAAGTTCATCAAACATTCCATCATCAAAATTAGCATCGCTTTCCATATCTATAAAATTAGCTCATAAAGACTAAAAATAATGCAATCATACTTCCCCTGATATTGGATTAACTTGTAAGGTATCCCTGGTACCAGAGTTGAAGTGAGATAAAATTTTATATGCTTTCCTCTGCCTTCCATGTACATCATGTTCAATATCACTCACAAATTGCTCTCATTGTTATCTTTTATACGAGTGGGTAGAAAATAATGAGACTGATTTTTTGTAAGAGAATCAGCACGAACCTCAAGGTCAAATACGACATTGTCAAGTCACCTGACATCCCTCTTTTACATTCCAGCTGGTGTGACGACCACAAGCCTTCTCTTTTGTTGGCTCGTGTACCTGCTGCTCGTCGGAAAAGTGGTAGACGTTTTAATAGAACAAAGTGTTTACATGAAATTTTTAGTGAAACTCGGCAAGTCCGCAACAGAGACCTATTTTCTCTTACAACAAGTGAACTATGAAGAGTGTATGTCATGCACACAGGTTTCTGAGTGGCATAAACAATTCAAAGAAGGACGATAAGAAATAGAAGATGATCCACGTCCAGGACACACTTCCACTTCGAAAAACATAAAAAAAAAAAAAAAATAGGCAATCCTATTAGACCCCATCAAATAAACCATTCTAAAGGTCAAACAGTGAATAAGGAATATTATCTTGCGGTTCCAACTACTTTCCATGAGTGAGTAAGAAGAAAGAGACAGAGTTGTGGAAGAATGGAAGAACATATCATCGATTCAACCAGGACAATGCTCCAGCCCACACTGCACTGATTGTTAAGTCATTTTTGGCTAAGCATGGGATTCTTGTACTGAAAAATCCACCCTCCTCACCTACCGAGCTCCATGTGACTTTATACTGCTGACATTGAAAGGAACTAGGTTTGAAGCTGTGAAAGAAAAAGCAACGGAGACCATGAACATGATTTCAGATAATGACCTGAAACACTGTTTTGAACAATGGAAAATTCGAATGGAGCAGTGAAGGGTTCATGGATGGCAATATATTGAAGGGGATAATGTGAAAGTCAATAAGGAAAAAAAATATTGCAGCAAAAATCCTGTTATTTTCTAGCTACATCTCATATGTGCGTATTTTCTTTTTCACAACAGTCAACTTCCTGCTGAATTCACTACCGGTTTTCAGGAGTTCTGTTCTGTAAATACTTTAAGTAGGCAGTTCTGATTTAGTGGAAGAGTAACTATATCGGTGATCTTTATATATACAGGTGATCTTTGGTGGTTGGGTTTTAATTAACCACACATCTTGGAAATGATCAACTTGAGACTGTACAAGACTACATTTCAGATACATTCATACATATCATCCTCATTCATTTTCTGAAGTAATACCTTACGGTCGTTTCAGAGGTTAAACAGTTAAAGAATGTCCTGTAGCAATGCAGAAGGAAGAGCCTAACAGTGGATTATTACATGATGCAGACATTGTCAGGTCATGGGAATTTTAATAGTAGGTTCAATGGGTTTGGACTGGTGCTGAGTCTCAGCTATGTTGTCTGTGGAATGGAGGAGACTGCTGATGATATGTTCCTTATATGTGAATCATATGAAGAAAAGAGACAGCAGTTCAAGTAGCAGCTCCGCAAAATAAATGTTAAGATTTAAGTTAGAAGATATATGTAGTGATCGGGTAGCTTATAGTAAATTCAGTGTAATTTTTAAAGAGATCCTAGTTAAAAATGAAAATATCAGGATCTATAGAAGAAAGAAGATTGGCCATGGGCATGACTCTGAAGATGTGCAAAGGAAGATTTCAGAGGCATATTCATAGATTTTAGGAAGATCAGATTTAGGAATTAATAAATGTTAGGTTTAGGGAAAGATAACTACTGTATAGTACAGCAGTATATAAAATTGAAGACATAGCAAAAAAAAAACACAAACCTGATAGATGGGATTGAATCAGACATCAGATTGAATTTCATATTTTAGAGGCAAAAAAATAAATTATAAGCAGACTAAACTGCAAGTTAGGAAATATCAGAAGAAAAAAGAAAAAGTCTACTACAGCGGTTAATTATTTGTGCCTGACGCAAAGAAGAATCTGAGGAAGAAAATAAGACTCTTGATGTTTTAACAGTCTATAAGAAGGCAAAATATCAGTGCAATACCATGTGTAAAAATATCTGAGGAATCAGCGGCTGTTTGCAATTGCACATCTGCTGAGGTTTTGAAGAAGGCTGAGGAGGGACATTTTTGCACTGCCATATGCAGTGTTGTACAAGGTATGAGGTGTTGTACAAGAAAGGTAAGTAATTTAGAGAATTGCTGACAAAAGCCATTGGCTTATAAGCAGCAGGGGTGGAGAACTACTGGAATAGTCTATGGTGGGAGCTTCTAAGCATCATTAAAGTTCTGTAGCATAACAGAACAGCAGTTGATTACTACTAACAACTAATTCTACTGGTTAGTTTGTAAAGGCTGTAGAGAACTATCAGGATTCAGTGATTCAACATACTGCTAAAATCAAGTACAAAATATTTATATTTATATGCCTATTTAATTTATTGACTATTATACTAAAATAAATTGTTTATATATACACACACACACACATGTGTGTGTGTGTGTGTGTGTGTGCGTGCGCGCACGCGTGCACCTAAGCAAGCATATGTTCTGGGTTCAGGTTTAATCTTTATGACATACTGCAGTAATATTTTTAGAATTCTTACAATCCAATTTCTATTATTTTTTTAATATTTTTAATTTCCTCATGAACCTTACTGAGTTATGTATGTTAATCAGCTCATAAACTGTTTAGTATACATATTTATCAGGTCCTATAGATAGATCCTATATACCTTATTCATGAGGCTAACGTCATCTTTAAATCCACATATCACCTTACCAAAATTTGTAGCTAATTATAATTTAACAATGGAATGGAGGCATACAAACAATATCAAAGAGCCACTAGCAATAAAATATAAGTATCCAGTCAGAAATGACCTGTTAATATATTATACAGGAAGTATTCATTATTTAATTCATGTATTCATTATTTAATTAGTAATAATTTAATAATATAATTAGTAATAATTTAATTAGTAATAATTTGATAATAGTGTATTCATTATTTAATTGCTACATGCATGCAGTAACCATAATAAACATATTCACAATTCTTCTGAGGGAAAGGAGCAGATCATTATAATGCTTGACTAATGGTAGTCATCTGCTGGATTATGTAATTCATACAATAGCTGTAGTTTGTATAACAAGCAATCAGATTGTGTAGAGCAAACCTATCTGGCTGATAATTAAATTCTACAAATTTTCTGAAAAATAAATAAAAAAATAAGAGCTTAATTGGATGAAAAAAAAAAATCATTTTAGCATCTTGTAGCTCATTTTATTTTCCTAAAGAACATATTTTTTCCCCCTCAAATATTCATTCTCTCAGTAATAACATGAAGATTGCAGTATCAAACTTTAAGATTGTTTCATGACATTGATTGTAAATGATAAAGTGATTATGAAGTGATAATAATGAACCACTTTTCCCATATTATACTACTGAAACCCTCCACTAGGTATCTTTATGGGTTGTTTACATATTGTACCTACTATTTAGCAAATCAGTCATGGATTTACAAGTAAAGCAAAATTTAGCCTACTTGTAACACATTCCTAGGTTAGTTTCATAGGTTACATTACACTTTTTTGGAACTGCTTTCTCCTAAAAGGCACATTGGCTTTTTACTGATAAAAATTATTAATGGAAAATGCAAATACTAAATAAGAAAACCACTTTATATTAATACTGGAAAGTTAAAACAAATTTTGGGGGCAGTGATTAATTTTGTAGAAATTTTCAGGTTATTTTAAAAAATTAAATAAACATTTACTTGATAAACAAAGATTGCCCAGTTTCTCTGATTTTAGAGTTAATAATAACATGCTTACAAATATTAGCATTTCAGGTTATTTCCGAGAGCTATACTTGTGAAAGTAGAAAGAAGAAGGGATTAATTTAAGTAATAAAATAATTATATGAATCCATTTACTGACTTTGCAAGAATACTGAATTTAGGAAACATTTTCTGTTTGAGGCTGGATCCAATTTTCAAATTCAAATTAATTTATGTGATCAGACTGTGTAATACCATATTCTTGTCCCCTATATTCCTTTATCAAAATGTAACTCCAACTATGCAACCAAAGCTTATGTGGTTAAAGATGGGAGTTCCCAGTAAAAAAATTTTAGTTTTTTTTATGATACAGGCCAAGATACAAAAACCATTTATTTTATTTTGACTCCTTACATTTCAAACTAAAAGAATATACACAGTAGTGTGAAAATTAATCTCAACACAGATGTTATTTAAAAAAAAAAGTAACTTTATTTAGAAAAAAATCATACCTGTGAAATTTATGAATATCTAGCAATTATGTCCTTTATTCTTATTCAGTTCACTAACACTATTTGGTATCAATTCAACAAGTGTACTTTATACATCTTTTATTTCATTTTTTCATCACGAAACCATACTAATGGTCTCATGATTTTATTATTTATTATTGCTATAATGATGTCAATTTTTTGGTACAATCCATCTTTGAATCTTTTTTTAGTTATTGCCCAAAGATTTTCAATTGGGTTTAAGTCAGTGGAATTAGCTGACCACAGAAGCACTTTAATGTTTCATTCTTTGAAAAACTTTTTCCACTTTTTTTACAGTATGGCTGAGTGCCAAACTTTGCTGAAACACTCCACTGCCTAGTAGAAATTTATTTTAAAGTTATGTTACAATCCTTTCCTTCAGAATCTCCATATATCCATCGCTTTTCAACATATTTTCTACTGGAAGTAATGAACAAAGGTCTTCAAATGTGAAACAACCCCGAAACATTTTTTTCTGCAGAAGTTTGACTAATTGTTGGATATGAGCTGGTGAAGTATTTTCATCTGAAGCTTTTTTCATGTATGGAATGTTTGACTAATTGTTGGAAGTTTGACTAATTATTGGATATGAGCTGGTGAAGTATTTTCATCTGAAGCTTTTTTTATGTATGGAAGTTTTGCCACTGAACATAAAAATTTGACATATCAGAAATCATAAAAAAACTGATAAATAATCAAAGAACAATAACATCGCATTACACAGACAATCTAAAGAATGGACGTGGTCAAGCAGTACGGCCACAACATAAAATTAAACCATTCCCTGGGTTGAGATTAATTTTTGCACTACTATATGTAAAATCATTTTATTAAACTTAATGTACACAGGTAGCTGAAATAATGTTTTATTCAATAAAAACTGATGGTGGTGAAAACTTATTTAAAAAAAAAAAAAGGTTTCAATAACATACTGGCTAGAAAAAAGTATATAAAATTTATTTTTTTTCATTTCACTTCCTGAAACTTTGTGCTGTTATGATAAGTAAGAAGAATCCTGATCATAAGTTTTTAATCACTTTTTTTTATTATCTATTATAAATGAAATTAAAGATGAAAAATATACACAAACAATTTATTATTAAGTTAGTATATCATCCAAATATTTGGTAATCTATTAAAGGACAACAATTTACCTCGGTAATAATTATGGATTTTGATAAAAACCAGCAAACTGCAAAACCACAATAGTTATAACAAATAGAATTCGTTCTGCTGAAACCCTTTAGTCTGACTCCCCTAGATGTATTCTGGCATTACAGCATTGAGGACATGTCACGTTAACAGTCTTGTATAAGTACCAAAATTTTCAAACCAGCCTTGATTACATCACAACATAGGGGTTGGATAGAAAGCTATATTGACTAATAATTAAACTTTATTAACTGACTTCAACCCCAAGTGAGGAAATTACAATTAGGAAAAAAAAACAAAAAAAAAATTACAAAAATTCTGAGAACATTAATTCAGTATGCTATAAATATTAAAACTGAAACCAGATCATACACTTGTCACAAACACAAAATTTATTTTATTGTAATAGTCAAAAGTTAAACAAACATATGAACATAAATAATTAGTAATTGACTTCAGCAGTATGGCGAATCGCTAAATATAGTTCTCTACAGATAAATTTAAAGAAAAATAAACCTACAGGCCATGTAAACTTTGTAATTTATTAAACAGGCCAGTAATATTAGTTTTTAATAATAATCAACTACTATTAACAATTGCTCTGTGACGCTATAGTACTGTAATTAAAATCAAACCTAACTCAGTTACTTTTAAAAAAACCATTACAATAAACATTACAACAAATTTAAAAAAAAAAAAGAGTAAATGCCAATCTCTGTGGTGAAGTTCTAACGTCTTGGCCTTTCATCCAGAGGTCCCAGGTTTGAATTCTACTCAGGCATGGCATTTTTCATAAATTACACATTTCCACTTTCATATTCCCACTAACAAACTTCTTTGTAAGTTCTGTAGATAATTAATTCATCATTAAAAAACTAAATAAATAAAATAATTAAATGAAATGTGAAGAAATAAATGGAATCAAGAAATGTTAAAACTGCATAAAGATGACCAAATCTTTACATGAAATTTACAACAAAAAAATATTCTTTTAATCTTAATAACAGTGATTGAGTTAATTACATAAGCTATTACAATAATAAAACAATGAACTTTTCAAGTATATATATATTGTGCATATTTACACAATACAATAGTTGTAAATGTTCCACCACCAAATCTTTACAAAAAAGAATCACTCTAAGCAGGCCTAAATGCATTGGTATAAATAATCCTGGATTATCATCATTTTTACTACTAGCAACGAATGTAGAAGTGAAGTTCATTGTATCAGTAAGTAGTAAAAGTTCAAGCTCAAGTCTTTCCAATATAAGTCAGTATTTATATACTGACACATTTCAAGTCAGATCCTGTGTTATTCAGACACTATGATATATCTACCAGTGATTTATATGTACTGATTTAAAGATTATTTGGTGTAAAAATGGCTGTTAGCATACCATTCCAGGTATTTGTGTAACAGTAATGGCTACCTTCATATTATAATATAATACCCCAAACTATATCAAAACTTGATCTCAAAATATAAAAAATTAGTGGTACTTTAGGGATTTAAAAAAATAGATTACTGAAAATTTATTAAACAAAATATTGTTTGATAGAGGTACACAAAGCTTTAAGGGCATATAAACACATTCTTGGAGACTACCTTTACAGGCACATATAACAATGATCAATAAAGAAAAATTATGTTTAAGCAGAAATAAGATTTTAAAAGATTGCTTTTCATGATTATTATTTATTTGCTAAAGTTCAATCAACTCAACTATTGTTTCTTTATACCTTAACATTTCATTCAGTTGCTACTTACTTTATTTATTATACAGCAGAGGACTATAAAAAGGATAAATCCGTAAGACAGATGAAAATACTGATGACTGGGCCTAGGTGTAACGTATGTGAGTAATATAAAAATTGCCTATCAATCTCATTACTGTAACAAAGTTATTATCTATTAACATGCTTTAATTTAAGCACTAAAATAAATGGATTGGAATGAAAATCTGAGCAAAAAGATACAATGAAACTTTGTCCAGATTAAAAACAGAGCAATTTCTAGAATGATCTGGTGACACCTCAGCAATAAACTTAATTTTAAAGTTACTGCACACTAACCAAAATGTTTAAAATTCTTAAACAAGCAAAAAAGGTCATGGAAAATTTCTCAACACTCTCCAATTACGAATTTTGTGATATATTATTTTTATTATGATACAGTATTTATCTGCATTGAGTGTTTACTTGATATTATATTAAGAGTGAAGAAAGAAGTCTAGTATAACACCACAAAGCTCTCTCTCTCTGGTTTTCTTTTTGTGTTTAGCCTCCAGAACTACTGTAAGGTATTACTTCAGAGGATGAATGAGGATGATATGAATGAATGTGAATGCAATTCACATATTGTACAACTTCAAGTCGACCATTCCTGAGAAGTGTGGGTCATTGAATGATAGTACAAACCTAAAATAGTACATTACTCACTGTGTAAAATAAAACAGAAAAATTAAATACAGCTTTCCTAAACTCCATGACTGAAAGGTAGATGTCTTTTATCAGACAAGTTCTAAGATTGAATCCTGGTCATGCTTGACTTTTTCCATTTGCTGTAAAATTTATCTCATTTCTCCTTTAAAAAAAAAATTAAAGAAAATGCCTTAAATAGCTATATAAATTATTCATTAGGAGTCAGCATGTGAATAAATAAACATCAACTCTTAAGGCAAGCTTATGTTGGTTTACAAAGTCATAAAATGTTGCTTTTAATTGTGCATATGAAACATATAAAAAAATTCAATAGTTGAAATGTTTATCTATAACAGCTGAAATCATTCACCTAAATAAGAATATTATTATAAAATGTTATTTAACAAGACAATTAAAAATTGATACTGGTATCACTATGTATGAATAGGTCATAGTTCTCTGCCATTAAAGATTATTATAGTTCTATACTCAGAATACACTACTGATGTTTTAAACAGTTAAACTAACTGAATGCTTTTTAGCACCAAAGGCAATACACCCAAGAAGAAAAAAGCATTCAATTTCCATTCTGGAACAATAATGGAATTATCATTCAGAAGCCTTCTGGAAAAGAAATTCAGTAAAACACAAATATAAAACATTATTTAATTGCATATAAAACAAAAGAGAGAATAGACATAAAAAGATGAATTAAAATTGAAGTTATAAATTCATAACTGCATTATGGGAAAGCATCCTAAAAGACAATAAATTAAAAAGTACTTGTATAATTTAAAATGCATAAAAAAATTCATTCAACTTACCTAAAAATGATACAAGAAATTTCGAAACTTTCATAAAAAATATCCTATAAAAGTGCGAATCAAAAGGATAATCCATGTCGGTAAAAATAAACTTTCTGCGAAAAAAATCCTCCTGGTTACTCAGAACCATCTCTTCTAATACAGATAACGTTGAATTTGTTTCAACCTGAGGGAGTCCAAAACGAGTTCTTAGTAATTCATCAATAATAAACAAAGGGGGTACACGGAGAATTACATCTACTAAACGCAACACTTTACGACGAGACATTGATTCAGCCATTAAGTTACACTATTTAAATTTATAATCACTAAACAAGAAATTTACAATCCTAACGAGAATTTCTCACATTATCCAATAAAATTTTAAAAAGAAATATGACCTATGTAACTACTGAATACACTGTTCCGAATGTAGTGTTACGTTATGTCTAACCAAAACAGGTATTAAAATCAGCTGTTTTTGAACGTCAGTCTGATAACATTGCATTATAAAAGTCATGCAGAACAAAATAAACACGTTTTAATTGATATATAATCGAATTTTATAATATAAACTGGAGCTATTGGTTTGTGAATTAAAATAATAATATTTATTTCATGAAAATGAAAAAGTTTGCGGAGTTTTAATAAAGAGGTCGGTACAATAATTTTATTAAAAACGTTGCTTTCTTAAAACATAAATTTTTTCGGGTTCTTCTGAAAAATATTACTTTGGGGAAAAATAAAATGAAAAATGGTCTTTTTAGTTATTAGTAGATCGTAGATAGTTATTATTGCTATTATTCATGAGCGAGAAGTTAACTTTCCACCATTGTCTTTGTATAACATTACAATTCCTTGAGACTCAAATTGTTTTTGACAAGCATTTATTGGAACATAGGTTCCCGGGTTCGAATCCCGGTTAGGCATTGCATATTCACAAGCTCCAAAATTACCGTTTCATCTCATCCTCTGAAACAATACCTTACGGTAGTCCCGCAAGCTAAGAAAAGAAAAAACGTAGGTGTTTTTTAGGCAACAACCGTGTAACGCTACAATTTCTTTATTTTTTAACGATTTTCCCGAACTAACCGGTTCCTTTTGTTTTCTTATATAAAATATGTAAATGTGTTAGTCTGTATTTGTAATTATGTTTGTAAAAAAATATTATAATCAAATCGTTCTGACAGAAATTAAGACAATGGTCGCAACCGTTCGGTTATACTTAGTTGCATGTGATTATATCTCGCGTCTTTGAGTTTGTGTTGGTAGTGCAACACGGATCAAGCACATTTTGAAGGCGAAGGTATCGCAGCTGATGTATACGGTTATTCGCTGTACTTTCATTATTTTGTGAAACAAGAAATTCTAGAATTTGCAAAGAAAATGTTTGCACGGTTATTTCCAAAGCAGCTGATAAATGCTGTAAGTAAAGGGTTTTAATTCACAATCTGATAATTATAAATTTACCTATTTCATAAGATATTTTTTTTATGGTGAATCGTAACAAATAAAAACT
The DNA here is from genome assembly GCA_010016005.3 of Zanna intricata. Lineage (NCBI taxonomy): Eukaryota > Metazoa > Arthropoda > Insecta > Hemiptera > Fulgoridae > Zanna > Zanna intricata. Next base: position 14,682 of record JAAAKQ030493811.1, read on the forward strand.
AAATTTCAAAGTACCGGCATAATTAAAAATAATGTTCAGTTTGGCTTTAAAAATCATTTTGTTATATATTTTTCTCTCTTTTGGGAGGAACAACATACTTAACAGTTCTTGAAAATGGTTATGTAATCTCTTCGTATCCGGTGAAGTGTTGGTGAAGTGATATTTAATTCCCAGTTTATTCAATTTTTTTTAAAAATTATTTTTCGTTTTATATTTGTATTTTTTCTACTTCCTAAGACTACTGTGATAGATTGTGCGTGTGTATGTATGTATGTATGTATGTATGTGTGTGTGTGT
>JAAAKQ030493822.1:0-41434 GCA_010016005.3 Zanna intricata
TTACATACTTGGGATCTAAGATAACAAAGGATGGTAGAAGCAAGGAAGACATAATCAGCAGGATAAACCAAGCAAAACGAGCATTTAATGCAAAAAAATCACTACTAACATCAAGTGGTATAAGCTTGACAACACGAAAAAAGCTGCTTAAAGTATTCATTTGGAGTGTAGCACTATGCATACGAAACATGACTATTGGCTCTGAAGCGAAGAGAAGATTGGAAGCTTTCAAGATGTGGTGTTTTAAAAGAATACTGAAGATAAAGTGGGTGGATAAAATATCAAATCAAGAGGTGTTGAGGAGAATAGGGGAAGAGAGAGAGCTAGGGAAGAGTATAAGGAGGCAAAGGATGGAACTAGTAGGACATAATTTAAGAAATGATGGCATGGTTAAAATGATAATGGAGGGCTATGTAGAGGGAACACGATACAGAGGGAGACCCAGACTAAATTTTATGCAATAGATTAAGGAGGACATTGGATGTAATTCATACGAAGAATTAAAAAGGAAAGCTAACGAGAGACTCACATGGAGAACTGCTGCCAACTAATCTTAGGATTGATGACCAAAGAAGAAGAAGAATACACTATCTTATTCTTATATCATATTATTCGAGTGATAACATTTTGTTCGCCCGCAAAAGAAATCTGTATCGTGTTCGTATATTACAATTTTTAAATATCTTTAATTTTCAAATATTACCTCTTATTTTAAGTATCAATTTGAAAAATGGCTTACTTCTATCCAGATCCCGCTATTTAAACGTTTTACCAGCTCTTAAGAAAGGAATAATCTTCTATCCAAGTACCTGATTCTAAATTCGCAAAGGATAATTTGCAAAGGCACACGAAGAAATGAAACTAATTATTCAATTTAGATTAAAATAGAATATGAATACTCTGATCTAATGATTTATATTCAGCAATGATTTATTTAATAATTTTATTGAAGCTATTCGAAAAATATCAGATTACATAAATACATTCAGGTGAATTTATCAGTATAAGGCTTTTCGTAATATATATTTTCTTTTTTTCTAATGTTTGCATTGCAATCTGTTTAAATTGTGAACAAAAGCAATGAGATAAGAATGATATGTATAACATGTAGATGACATGTATTCTTGTTCGGACTCAGGCCGACCATTTCTGAGACGTGTGGTTAATTGAACCACAACCACTAAAGTAACCGGTGATCCCTGTCTAGTATTCAAATCCGTATAAAAGCAACTAGCTTTTACTAGGATTTGAATCTCAGAACATTAGACATTAAAAATCAGCTGTTAAATAACTGATTGTGCTACGCGTTAACCACTAGATAAAGCCGGTGAGCTAACAACTTATACGTAATAAGAAAAATTTGAATCACTAAATATATAAATTGTTCCCAAAAGAAGTTACAAATTCTTAGTTATAAATAAGGAGTCCGCTTATTTTAATATTATTTTTAATTTTACCAGGAATTTAATACATTCTTATAATACAATTTTTTTAAATTAGATATAAGAAAATGGCCAGTAGAAATCGACAAAGAAATGTTCGCTGGATGTAACTTTTTTAAAAGTATATATGATGGAGTTATATGCTAGGTTCAGGACACTAAACACTCTACATTGGACTAAAGTGTTATTAATAAGTGGTAATTCCAAAAATTATTTGTAAAAAAAAGCATAAATAGTAATAACAAGGTTGACGGAACAACAAATTAAATTTATAAAGCTCTTCCAAGAAATTGTTTACATTATCCTTTTCAAATTTGCAAAAAATAATTAACTCTAAGTTTTGGTCAATTGTAAAATTTTTTCTGTTTACAGAAAAAGAACAGAAATGATGTTTAGAAGTATAAAAACATTTTCACCAAGATTTTGGTGAAAGGCTGGTTGAATCAAGCGGATTACTTACACCCGTTGAATTTTTTCAGAGAAAGATCCCAACAAGTAACCAGTTTATCTTAATTTATCTCCCTCCAATTGTTAGCAAAGAGTTATTAGTGGCTTAAGTATTTGACGATACATCATTACATCATATTTTCCCTCTTTATATCGTAAAAGTACGATAAAATCTTAAACATCTTCATATTTGAACATAAAAGTAGAGAACTTATGCCTTATTTGTTGATTTTGAAGCATTCTACAACTCCATTTTACGTTTTAAGCTTTTTTTCTCCCCTGGGTCGGGCTTACTCAACGCAGGGAAGTGTGTCCTTTTGACTCTAATGGACCTACCCGCTTGCCGGCAGAAGTTCGGCATGGCAGGTCGGCCCACGGTTCTGGATCTTTTGGTTTGTACTTGCCTCTAATATGCAGTGTTGAGGTACCGGGACCAGCTATGAGTCCAACTTCCCGGTCAAATAGAAAGCTGTTTATTGAAGCTCTGAGATAAGGATTGATCTTTCTTCTTGCTAGCTTATCTATTATGTGTTTCCATGGAATACTATTAAAGACATTAAGGACATTCAGAAGGACATCAGAGGTATCCTTCTGGTCCTACAGGTGCCCGCCCTGCAATTTTCAATCCATGCTATTACCCCTCTTAGAGCGTCCACAGTTGATTTACCTCTGAACTGCGTTATTGCCACCCCCTGCAGCATCCAATTCGATCCTGACTCTCTCCGCTAATAACCTTTCATATACTTTGCCTAAAAAGTGCTAATGAATGATGAATCACTTTTCTACATGTGAAAACATGAATAAATTATACTTCCGGTATCTGACAACAAACCCTAAAAAAAAAACATCAAGTATTCTGCTCACTGAAAAGTGTGCAGTAGCATCCTCTGGAATAATTGGTCCATATTACTTTCAGAAAATGCTGTTGCCATCAATCATAGCAATATGTCCTAACGAATGAAGAATTTCTGCATCTTCAAGTAGCAGAGAACATGAATTCAATCCAGACACACGGTTTCAACAGGGTGGAATAATCAGACAGCTAGCTAGTCAATCATTTTTTTTTTTTATGTTACTTAAAGAGTAAAATATTTATTTATACGCCCTCAAGAAACTTTGAAGAAAAATAAAATCACGATGTTAGCTGAATTCCTTTAGATATGCTAACAAATCCAAAACGAAAACATTAAACATCGATTCAAGAACGTGCGATTGGAAATTTGACTTACATTAACTGATTATCAGAACGTTTTCAGCATTGTCTATTTTTTTTCTCAAAGCCAAGAAAATATTCATATACCTAACCTTAATCAAGCACTTTTTTCGCAGTAGTTAACAATTTAGTTTTCTGATTTTCATACGATAAAATCTTTGAATTGATTTGAGGGATATGAGTTTTTACTTCTACCGATTTTAATATTTTTATTTAGTCTGAAATGTAACAATATCACAATATATAGGAAAATTAAATTTATAATCTAGGAAATTGAATGAAGTGGTTTTGATTTTGAAAAAATTATCAGTGGACTAGACTTTTTCTAATTCTAGAGAAGCATTAATTACAGAGATATAAATTTTACAATCTTTAAATATGCTAATTTATTTAAATACTCTGTAAATCTCCACTAAGGCAATTAATAAAACAATTATCATGAAATTTAAGTAATTTATATTGCATCTGTTTGCACATTCTTGGATAACAAATTTTGATCGAATATAATTCATCGATTATTTTCAGAAATATAGGAAATGTAATCTAATAATATTATATGTATGATATGATATGTAAAGTAGAAAAACATTAATGGTAAATTATAAAAAAAAAAAATAACAAAATTATAATAGCAAAATAATTCAACGAATAATACGGTAATTTCATTCATAAATGATTTTCAATTATAGAATTAATGAACTATTTTTTGAATAAATAACTACGAGCGTTATAACATGAAACATATCTTGTAATCATTAAAGTGACCATTATTATTATTATTACTGATGTATCAAAACATAAGTAAAGTTTAGATAAAGGTTGATTTTTTTTTCTATAAATAAATAAAGATTACAGACCTATAATATCTTGTCAGTAATGAGGCACTTTCAATTTGATTTTAATGTTTAACTGGTTAAATTTTTTTTTTTTTTGACATTGAATTTCGAAGGAATGCCATTTACGCACGCCCCACGGAGTCATCGAGGGTGCGCCAAGGTGTTGTTAGGCGTAAAATGACCTATTATTGGTAATTTATTTTTATCTAGAAACTTCCATATATGAATTGAAATGAGGCTTAAATTGTGAAAATACTGCAGAAATTCAGTTTCATATTGCCATGCCACTAGGTAGAAGCTTATTCCCCTTATAATACGGAAGCTTATAAGATGAATAAATAAAGAAGATAATAATAATCTATGAACTTTTTTTTTAAATAATGATACTGTAAACTTCCATGTTTACAGAAATGATTTTTTCTTCAGTAGATTTTGGCAACATGTCATTTATTGATGAGGAAAATGAAAGAGATACGATATCTGATACAGAAAGATTTACATGCTAAATAATTAGAAGCTTTACAAATGCCAACTAATACTAAATGTTCTTCTTTTTTTTATTAATTTTATTAATTATTTATAAGTATTTGACACGGTAAATTACGTTAATCTAGACATTTAAAGAGTTCTTGATATCAAAAGAATTACTAGCAATGAATTTATTTTCTATATTTTGTATTTCTATTTGCTGAATATACTTTTTTTATGGAAAATTTGTTATCTCTTCTACGAGTATTCTACTAATACTGGTAAGATTATACCTTTCATTATTTACTAAATAATGAATATTATTAAGTAAATATTATTTAATTAATTCTTTCATTATTTACTGGTATTCTACGAATAGAGTTTTATATTATTTAATTCTAAAACAACCGAAAATTTTAACGAAATAAAATCCCTGCCTAATTTTTTCGATATCCTATTAGAATGATGTCATTCAATAAGTTTTATTAAGAAACACCGACTACAGAAGATTTAGATTTCAATTAAGCAATGAGAACTTATATGAATATTATTGAGAAAAATATTTGTTTTCTGTTTCCTTTTAAAAAATATTGCGAACAAATGTAGCAAAATTACAGCACTCTTTTCATTGGCTCATTTTACTTTAATAAAATTGTTTTTTTATCAGAAGATAAAATAGATTTTTTAATGAAATAAAATATATACCCTAATTTTTATTTTTTTAAATGCAGTGACAAAACACTGCATAAGTTTCTGTTATTTTGAGACCGTTATTAAATTAATTTTTTTATATCTCGTTGAAATTTAAACGTGAAAATAATAATACTCTTATTTATAATATAAATTACTAAAATAATTTTATAATAGAAAAGTTTTAATCGTTGCTTAGAATTTCTCTACAATATGAGATGTTACTAAAAGCTTTATAATTCCAGAAAGCATTTTCTTTATTTTAACTGATTATTGCAAGAAATATAGATCAGGAGTATTAATATTACTGTTTAACAAAGTTTTTTATGAATATATTGTGAGTATTCAAAGGCTTGTTTAATTATTTTAATACACTGAAGGGCAAAAAAATTTCACATAATATGTACATAAACGAACACTGAACCAAAATAATTTAGGAAATCATTTCCTTTACTCTTTGAAGCGTACACATCTAACGCATGATAAGTAAATTACGATAAGTTCGTAGCTTAATGATTCGATTAAAAAATGATTGCAGAAAAAACTCAAATGATGTCTCATTTTTCCCCATTCAGTTTTTTATGTAATGTCCAGTTTCATTCAAAAATGGAAATTTCATCAATAAATTTATTTTTTTTAAATCTATTTTTCACTATGTTATCGAAAAACTTGATTTTACATCAATGTAAAAAAATTACTAAATTATAACACAAAAAAACAATTCAATTAATTGCTTTCAAACAGTTTCTTTCTCATCATTTATCGTACAAAACCTGGATTTTAATCGATTTATACGAACGGTTTTCATATCAGTATTGTTTTTGAATTTTGATGAAGTATCTGATTTTTGTTTCAGGAAAATTACCTTTAAAAAAATAATTTTTATATATATATATTTTTTTTTTCTGTTAAATAGGTGAAGTTTTCAAGAATAAATGACAGCCATTATTGAAACTGGTTGAAATGATATTTGGAAGGAAAGGTTCTTTTAGAATAAATATATATGAGAAGGAAGTAGTATTATAACAGTATTATTAGTACATAAATACTTATAGTACATAAATTAGTACAATAATTAGTACATAAATATTTATAGCATAATACATAATAAAAGGGTAAAAAATAACGGGCTTTCTTATTTTATTTCCTATTCAGTTGTATGCTTTTGGCCTGTTTAGTAATCTATCATAGATTTTAATTCCATGTGAAAACTCCATTAGAAAACTTTTAATATTATGGCTTTCTGTAGCCTACAACTTTTCTCATTACTTTTACAAAATTTGTTAATATTTTATGATGTGCACATCTATAAGAATTTTTCTTTTTCAATGAAACATGGTGTGCGTAAAAATCTCACTACAATTTATTTGAATAAAAATTTAATATAATATATATTACAAATATTATTTCCAAACCACATGATAATTATTTGAAAGATATTAGAATTTTTATTCTCAATTATTTTTGGTAAATTTTTATTTAAAATATAAAACTTTTGGTTAAACAGAAGTTTCGGTTAAATTAGTTAAAAAAAAAAAATTATCTTACACTGAGCTTCTGTTCATTTGAAAGGGAAAACTTGCCTGACTCACGCAACGGTACTTTCACACCTGTAGCTAAAACCTCCTCAGAACTTTTGCACCTGTTGATATAATGTGTTTCAATTCCAGATATAACCTTAATGCGTTTATTATTGTAAACTGACGTGTAATTAAATTACACTTAAATAATTACATAACTGATCACATTTTTCATTAGATTCCTTTACAATTCATGTTGAATGATTAATTCAGAAACAATTTTTTTTTAATATCCAATAATATTTTATATTTTCTAACAAAAAAGGAGTTATCTTTCATTCGTTTAAAATTAATCTTAATTCTTTTTCGTTTAGATTAATATCAAAATATTATTAAAAATATTGTTATTTAACGAAAGAAAAGTTTAAATAAGAGGGAAATGTTATTAAAATGCTCCTCCTCTAGCAGCTGTTACACAAAGCTTATATAACGCATGCTGACAAGAACAGTCTTTGGCTTTACATGATAAAGAGAAGATTTACAACTTAATTTTGCTTGATTAAGATAAATTAAATCGAAAAGATGATGACTGATTATTAGGGGAGATTTGATTTTAATTATCATAGCTTTTATAAAAAATGTTCCAATTTTTTAGCTAAAAAAAAATAAGTAAAAATATGTTATATTTCAACAAAAGCTATCTGATGAAACTTTTGAATAAGGTAAATTTGTTTCTATTCATCAGTGAAAATGTTTTTAATACTAATAATAATAATAATTTTATTTATCAAGTTTATTAATGTTACAAGGTAATCGCCCGTGTCAAGCTTCATTAAATTTTTACACAATGTATTATCTCAATAATCTAGAGATTTCAAATTTTATTTCATCATAATCCTTCAAAAAAAAAACATATGAATAAACTGAATTAATAGGAATTATATATCGAGGGTATAACGAAGAAATAGAATGAATTACAATAATACATGTTCAACAAAAAATAAGTGAAAATGAAAGAAAACATTTTTACAAAGAAATTCAAAAATTTTTATTAGTTAAAAATGCATATGCCAAGTTACAGCTTTTGAAAAGGTTTCATTCTGATTTCTGCTTCAAGAGTAAAATCAAGCCATACCGTAATTCAAAATCGAACCAGGAGGTTAATACTAAAATAGAAAGATTTTAGGATTTTGAAACCTTTTATTACAAAATGTCTTTTGATGTTCGATGTGAAGGTAGACAATTTCGATTCCAAAAAGTTACCGTAAAACTTAACCTTAAATAAAACTTTTGTCTCCTCCATGTTCTTCATTTGAAAATTGACAAGTCATTCTTTGAAAGTTTTTCTTGATCATTGTAATTTTTTTCAATTTCGAAAGCATAATAAATTAATCAAATGCAAAATACGAATTGCAAAGTGATCAGCTGTTAGTACTGCCACTTTTACAAAATTAGAAACATAGAAAAACTGTTGTAGTAATCCGGAGCATGTTTCTTTGTAGAAATGGTTGTATACCTATACGTATTGAAGTGTTTAAGTTGTTATATAAAATTAATTTTAAAACCAATTTAATTTTTATATAATTAATTAATCCAATTATCAAATTATTTAATTAACCATTAAACTAGATTATAAATAGATTTCTTAATTAGTCAATTAAGTCCTTTTAAATGAATAATACATTAAAAACCGGAAAAGAATCAAATATAATTATTAACCAATAATCGGTACTCATTGTTTCAAACTTTCACTTCTGTTGACCAGAACCGCGTCAGGCTACATGTTTCTTTAATTCTATTTTATTTCTTTTCAACTAAAATAATATTGTATTTAAATATTCTACAAGATTAAACAAGTTTAGAAACATATCTCAGAGTATAAATATAGAAAAATAACGTGGTTTCTGTATACTTGCAAGTATTACTTATATACTTAAAAATTTTCAATATATACTTTTCTGACATTCCGTCATAGCATTCCATATATATTTCCCTGTTTCCTTCTTTCTGTACCTTCTTTCACTTTTTCAACTAGGAAGTGAATATTGTATATCAAACTCCGACTTTTGGTTGAAATTCCTGGGTGAACTACTGGGTTGTTAAATTTTCAACTGGGTTGTTTGCTCAAACCTTGTTTACAAACTTTTAAAACGCCTGTCAATAAACGAACATATTTTTAACACATTTAAAAATATTTTTTGGTCTATATTTTGCTTATTTATTATTAATTTTTATCAAAGTGTTAGTAGTAAATTTTAGCTGGGAGTCAGTCACGCGCCATTAAAAATTACAGTTTATTTAGTTTGGTAAAACAACAATACAGCCTATATTACGCCAATTGCTAAAAGTAAATTTTTATTGAAATACATCCAACTTTTTTAAAATACATCTCAGAATTCTAAAAGACATTTATTAATTTAATACAAATTATTATTTTTTTCTCACAATTATTACATTTACAATTTATATGGAACTGTAATAAATCGTATGATAATAAATTCATGATAAGAGGTTCCTAAGGAACTCCCATAATAAAAAAATCAATAACAAAAGTTATCCATAAGCGATGCTTTAAAAATCATTAGGTAAAGTTTTTTTTATCTGCCTTTACTTCAAGTCCATAAAACAAACAATAGCAAATAGAAAAAATAAATAATAAAAACAAGCAAATAATCAAGCGATAACGAGTCAACACAAAACTATGCAGAAATTGACAAGAAACAACTAATACCTAGTTCTAGTGAAACAACTAGTACTAGTGTAATTGACGGGTACAACTAGTACCTACAAACGAAAACATCGGAAATCGACGGAATAACATCGGAAAATCAACAACTTCAAACTGTCATTCGGTAGCCCCTAAGTCAATCCACATTGAGACATCCCCCTTTATTATGGAGTCAGTTCACCTTCCGACGTTCCGCTATTATCAACCAGTTTGATTGGAAGGTGGTTGACTTGAGTTTTTAGGCGTTGTTGTGTTAATCTGTTGTTACTTTCTCACAACTTTACGAACCGCCGGAAGATTCTTTTATTCCTAAATATCATCGTTCGGGTGAATGTGGCGCCTCCACAATTTCCCTCATTAGCCCGAATTGGAAGCATTGTTTGATATCTACTCTACTATTACTTGTTGTTCTCAAAAATATCACACCGTAAGTCAAGATTTGTTGAAAGACAGCTGACAATGTGAGACACTGTGAGCCGACAATGTGACTGGCCCTTGGCCAGTTGTAGCCAAAATTAAATGGCATCACTCCCTATAAGTCATTATACAAAATATTATAGAAATCGGTTACTCGAGTTTGAATATATCAAGCAAAACCTTAACTGAAAAATTCAGACTAACCAAAACCATTAGAAAGAGTCATCGCTATTTAAAAAACATTAAATTTCGGTGGGAAAATTTATCTAAAACTTGACCAAAATTAAAAGGCATTTTATAAAGAAATCACCCTTTATAAATATCATCCTATATATATATATATATATAGAAATCACTGTGTCAAGTTTTATTAAAATCAATCATACAGTCTGAAGTTTTGAAGTAAAAAACCGGCCAACGTACATCCTTCTGGAATTTGTCAAACCAATATTGTGTTTTTGATTAGAAGGGGTTTAATACGTCAATATATCCAAAACCCCGGACATGTACGATTTGACCCGATTATATATATGTGACCTTAATAGTAAGAGTATATCATACACAATATAGTTCTCTAACAGAGAAAATAAAAATAACATAGCAAAATTCATATCTATTTTATGACATAGTAAAATATATATACATGTATATTTACATGTAAATATAACCTTACTAAACATGCCTTTTTCGTTTCAGTAGTTAAGTACCGTTTTGAAATTTTCTAAAATACTACCCATATTTATTTTTACTAAAATAATACAAATAAATAAGAGAATAAAGGACTGGAAAATTGCAGTTAGGTTTTTAGTAAGAAAGATAATATTTAGTAAAATATATTTGATAAATAAATTTAAGGGTTGAACAATATACGTAAAGACATTAAGTAATTTAAATTTATATTGCAAGCCACGTTGAAAAAAGAATTTTTGACATATTTATCTTAAAAAAACTGTTTTGATAGTATATTATCAAAATATACCTTAGAGTATATCGTTAATACTTATATATAAGTCTTCTCTATTTTATATATCTTTTATATATATATATATATAAAAGCATAATTATTATAAATAAATTGTTAATCCTTAGATTAAAAGGAATAATACCAAGACATGCGTATATAAACTCAACTGATACTTAGTTTAAATAATGCTTATTAATAGATTTCGGACTCATCCAATTGATTATCCTAATTTTATCTTGAATTTATTCCTTTTTTTCTTTAATTTAATTATTTTAGTGCTCTTTTTTAATTGCTAGTACTATGTTCGTTTAAGTATCTCAATGCCATCTTAGTCCAGGTATCTTTCAGGTGACGTAGAATAAGGCTACTATAAAATTAAGAAAAAGTATTCTTCTTAATTCAAATTCGAAATAAAGATCATTAATCCCTTAATGTAAGACGGTATTTATAAACATAAAAACTCGCAAATTTATATATATAAAGTTATAAACACCCTGAATAGTGCAAGTTGACCTTATATAATTCTATAAGTAAAAAGAATTCATACCTCAAGAAGACCAATCAATGGCTTAATATATATATATAAATATATATATATGTGTGTGTGTGTGTGTAAATATATCTATATAATACAGTGGGACGCTGATTTTCCGAATATCCAACTACCCAGACTGCTTAAATCCTTACTAAGCAATTAACAACATTTAAAAATTCTAAAATATACCCAAATAGTTTTGCTTGAACAGGAGATTTATTTTTATCAATTTTTTTTTTAACTTGATTTTTTGGCTGACTCTTTTGCAATCTGAATAGAACATAACATTCGTTAATTTAGACCTCTCTTAAACTATATAAAATTAACCTCTGAAAATGTTGATGAAAAATATATTAGTTTTCTACAGTAAAGTATGATTTAATAATGTAATGATTTACTTCCAAGGTCGTTTCATGAAAAGCTCATGAATGTCTATCGGTATGGAATGATTGTAGTACAAATAAAGTGCGATTTTATTCAGTTTATTTCTTTAAAACGTTCATTAAAAAAGATCAAGAATCAAACAAGCACATCGGAAATTTTTGAAGAAGAAATAGTATTTTTATAGGTTTGATTTGATAATTAACTATCAGTAATTTAATTTTATTAACCATACAGTAGGATATGCAAGCCTAATGGAAAAGTTGAAGGACAAAGTACCGGAATAGACGGTGACGGATAGGGGCCCTCATCAAGGCTGGCTATAGTGGACGTTAAAGAGCTTGACGTGGAGGCCACAACAAGCGGTGGATAAGGCACTGGGAGTGGAAGCCATGGCTAATGTTACTTCCATATAACCAGCGTATGGGAGTTCCCAGAACGAGACGGTGATCCTGCCTGCTAGGGAGACACATAGGCTGACGTCAGCAAAGAGGCTGCTCATTGGAAGACTGGTTCGGGTAGAACTCTGGTAGCCAGATACTTCGTGTTTCCGCTGCTGGGAGACAGGAACAACGCAGCGCAGTGCCAAGGCTCAGATCGTAGCGAAAATTGCTTCAACTGTGGCAGGCTGGGGCTCAAGCGGGCGGAGTGTAGAGAGTGGCCAAATGTATCTCGTGTGGTGAGTCGGGGCACCGCATGGGCAGTTGTACCTGTAAACATAATCGGAAATAAAATGTTTACAGCTAACCCAGGAGCCCGATTGCTCATGACTTGGCGTAGGAGGCTTCAGCGGTCGGCGGCATTGACCTGAATCTGTTGAATTTACGGAACTGTTGGCCATCTGTAGATATATCTTCCCGAACTACACGCTCTAGCCATGCGATGGGTTGGCATTATTTTTATTATGAGTGAAATATATTCTTGTGTAATTTTTATTTGCTTGTGTAATTTGTGTGTGGGTCGAAACGTGGCGACCTTTAGGGCCAGGGAGGTAGCCCTTCTGTCTAGGGTGTTCTGATCCATCCACACGCAAGGGTGGATGTGTCGGTACTCCCTGATGATGACATGAGGGACCCTAGAGGTATGTGAGGGACGCGGAAAGTGAACGGGGTGTAAAATGCTACCCCTGAAACTTGTAGGTTAGGGACGGGTAGGCATTCCAGAAGCGGAGGTAGGTGCGTTCTGAAGAATCTGGGAGGACCCCAATGGGACAGCCTCAGATGATGGCTAAGAAGGGTGGACAGATTGCTGCCACGACACTTCGTGGCGACCGAGTAATGTCTAACGGCGTGTCCGGTTGCCGTAGGGGGTGTGTATAAAGGAAAAAAAAATGTTTAAGAAACTGTTTTTAATAACACATAGTAATTTAACTAAATTTCTCTTCAATACATTTATTGTATGATTTGTTTTAAAAGTGTTTATTTATTAGATTCTTTAAATTAACAATTTTTAATAGAAGGGTAGTCAATTTTAATTTTTATAAGAAAATTATTGTACACTCCGATTTTTTCTTACTATTACTAAACAAATTACTATTCATTTCATTTGTTATAAGTATTACTACTGTGTCTGCTTTTTATTACATAGTATGTATGTATCTTTTTAATTTTACTGAAGTATAATAATATTTTTAATATTTTCGTCCTTTTACTAAGTGTGATACCTATTTAACGTTATAATTTTATATGTCCAATACATATTATAAACTTTTTAAATCAGGATTCGATCTTGGAAGTTCAATCGGATTAACCGGCATTTCATTGCATATTTTATTTATTGATTTTTTTTTTTTTTTTGTTTTATTTAACACATTCTTTACATTTAATACATTCTTTAACACATTTACATTGCAGAGCAATGTAAATTAATTGAAACAAAAAACACGCATAACAATATTAACAGTAAAATATTAAAATTAAGGTGACTTTCAAATAATCTACGCATTACATACATGATACATGCTTTTATTTACCCTACGCAAAGCGAAAGAGTAAAGTAAAAAGTTGGATTATAAAAACATATTACCCTATTATTTTTTCATAAATTCTGTTAGTACGAGACCGTAAAATATGTAGGTAAAATTTTATTATTATTTTTTTTATGGTGATTATTCTATTTCATTATCTGAAGCCTAGGTGGCCTTTCTTTATTCCAGGGTTTTAGGTTACTTCCTCCGTTGTATTTAAATTTCCTTTTTAATAAATCATTCATTCATTATTATAGTCGATTTTTTTTTATTGCCACTATGTTTAACTTATGATTGGTTCCACTTTATCGGAACTATAAGTAAATTTGAATACAAAAATATAACATTTAGAGAGGGATTTTCATTGAAATTTCTAAAAGAGATCTATTTATATACAAATTTATGCATATCAGTTTGTCAAACATGTTGTCCCATGTGCTAGATAATAATTATTTATATTTATAAACGACCAGATACACATCTAAAATAAGATAAATTCTGAATCAATTGGAGTATCATAAATCCATTTCTTTCACGCAGAAGGCCCTTTCCGGACCACTTGGGTCCATCATCAGTTAATATAAAACTATAATCTGTTTGGTTACTAAGACTAAGATCAATTAAAAGTGTCAACCAGATGTTGAAACAGATGTGAGCGTGCACATCAATGCCAACTTAAATAAATCATCATGTTCAAAATGTACTTGGTGGTTCATTAAGTTCAAATCTTTATATGTATAATGTTAATATCTTTACAAATATTACAGCTTGTTTTTAAAGTTACAAACTTCCAAAACACTAAGATTATTTACCAAGCTTGTAATCTTATGCCCAATAGCGATCAAGTGATCCGCCATATTTGAAAAAGATTTCTTATTACTCTTTAACTCTCTCAGATCTCCCTGAACTTAATGTTAAGCTGCATCCTTTTTTCCTTGACATGAATTCTCTGCATCAGACGGCAATCCAGATACAGTCCTAGGTATCGCAGGCTGTTAGGGTGCGGAATGAAAACGCTAGGAAGTTGAACCTACAGGCAATCACTACACGACATTGCATAAATAACAAGTGTAAGCAAAATTGACCTTCATCTTCCATTATATAGCTAATCGTTAATTAAATCCAATACAGTTTGCAGTTTAGCAGAAGCTACGACTGGGTCAGCATCCACAGCCAACATAGCCGTGTCATCCAAAAACGATGCAACTATGATGTTCTCTGAAGTCAGGAGATACACAATTAAAACCGAGTATGGAACCGGCTCCAGAACTGAACCCTGTAGAAAAACCGACTTAATATCAAGAAATTCTGGCAAATCTAGATTGTACTTCACATAAAAAAAGGTCCTTTCAGATAGTGTGTAGAATTAAGTAATGCAGTTAAGGAAGGCTCCTTTTCAATATATAGAGTAGGCCAGGAAAGATCTTATCAAAGGGCTGCTGAACATCTAAAAAAACAGCCGAGAATTACATGTTCTTTTCTATGCACTTGCTGTTAAGGATTGAAAATTCCATGTGTTGGTATATTTGTTGTATGACCATCTCGGAATCCAAATTGATGATCAGGAATAATACGCCCTTTCTTCAAAATCAGCCATAGCTTCAGAAGAAATAATCTTTAAAATATCTTTGATAGAATTGGTAACAGACTTATCGGTCTGTATGAAGCTACATCACGGGTTTCGGGACCATTAGCACCTGCGACACGTTTCATTCCATCGGGAAGCTCGTAGTTTGAAGTATGCCATTAAATAGCTGTGTTAAATATTGGGTGGCCTTAATGAAAGATTAAAATACGTTTTATACGTTATAAAGTCGTACTCGGATACTTTCTTTGAATTTTCTCCTCCCTTGACTACCCGCAAAACCTCTATTGACGAAATAATGTGAAAACTTTTCTTCAAATCCTAAGACTCAGAAGACTCATAGGATCGGGCTACTCACGAATTCGAAAGACTTTCTTAAGATGTCTTGCGAATACTTCAGCTTTCTCACTTTCGTTTCGAGATCGACCTATTCAACGTTTTCAAGAATGGGAACGAAGGTGATATATTGAAGACTTCCGTTGTGAGTAATCATCCTTTTGCAAAATGGAAAGATTTTTAAAAAGTTTCTAAACGTCTCATTTTTAATAGACCTCAGCGGCAGTTTTAATCTACGAGCAGCACTGTTCAAAGGTGTTCTATTCTCAGGCCCTTTGTGATATTACTAACTCCTTTTAAGTCTCCTTTCGATAGAAATAAGATCCATAACTTCCCTCGGATAGGTTTCTCCTTGCCTTCCATGTCTAATCTGACCGCCAAGCTGCTTCCTACACGATTGCGGTCAAATAATGCTTCGAATTATCTATATCAGCTCTTTTTTTCAAACGAATAGACACATCTAGCTTGTCCTCAATCCAGCTCTGGTAGAAGCCCCAGTCAGTCCTGCTATTATTTAGGGTAGGCGGTTTTTTCTTTTTTATCACTACGTTGCTAATGGGAAGAAGCTGAATGATCAGATGTCAAATCAAAACTATTCCTAACTTCAATTTCTATCGGCTAAATAACTAAGGGGACAATGACATTCAGACTCATATTAGTAATGCACTTCCTAAAAGCTCTCCTCGGAATAGTAATGAGCCTACAGCTCCAGATAGGAAGTCTCGTCTTCACCGCCTTGAAGAGCTGTTAGCTGATCCATAATCAAAGCCGCCAGTGTAGAGATTAACTCTCACAATTGTTTAAAAGAGTAATTATAAAATGCTTTATTACGACACAAAATATAATTCTACAATACAATATCCTTTTAAGTTCTATTTTATCTTCTGAAGATATGTTGTTTATCTTAGGTTTTAATTTAAAAATAAAATTTTCATAATCTGGTATTTTGAACAGAGAAAACAATTTTCTTTTTTTTATTTTGATGTTAGTGATTCAATTAAAATAAAATCTGATATATTGGAGGTTAAATTATGATAGCTATACCTAAAGACAAGAAAAAAATTGATACGTATTTATTTAAATAATGTCAGTACAGAAAACTTTCTTTTTAAAGGAACACTGTAATATTTTATACGTTTATTCATTTCTCATTTACGAGGTTGCAAAAAATAGGAGCATTAGCCTTTATCGTACTTTCAATTATTTTTTATAGCAAGCCTATGTATAAAGCCTTGAAAATATTTTTAACAAAATTTTATTATTAATTGAAAAATTTAAAAAAATTAAATTAAAATTGAAAAATTACGCAAGGAATACATCCAATTTCTGGAAGAATGTGAGTCAATGGGGCATATGGAGTTGGCTGTATCTCCTACAAGACCTACCTTAGTTTACTACTTACCACACCATCCTGTATTCAAAGAAAGCTCGACAACAAGAGTCCGAGTCTTGTGCTTAGATTTAGGACTCACCAAGTATGTTTCAATGCTGACATTGAGAAGATGTACAGGCAAATAAGAATAAATGATGTTGACTGTGAATTTCAGAGAATTCTCTGGCGGTGTCACCAGAAGAACCAATAAAACAGAACAAAATAAAAACGTAACGTAACATATGGTACCTTTCCAGTTCGTTTTTGGCAATTAGAAGTATACATCAGTTAGTTAAGGATAGAGGTCAGGAATTTCCTTTTGGATCACGAGCTCTATTACAAGACATGTATGTGGATGACTGAATATCAGGTGCTGCTACAACTGAAGATGCAATTAAAATTCAAAATGAATTAATTGAATTACTCCATAAGGGAGGATTCCACCTCAGAAAGTGGTGTTCCAATTCACCTAGTTTATTACAAAACGTTCCAAAAGGGGACAGAGAAACGCAGCTGTCTTTACAACTTGGTATTGAAGGAAATGTTAAAACATTAGGAATATTATGGCACCCGGCCTCTGATAGATTTCAAATTTCTTTTAATATTGTTACAAGACAGAACTTCTTTCGTCTATAGCAGCTATATTCAACTCTTGGTTTAATTTCTCCAATAACAATGTTATGTAAATTTTTTATGCAACGTTTATGGCAGGAAGAATTACAGTGGGATGAAGAGCTCCCGTATGAAATGCAGAAAGGAATGCAAGATGGAAACTTTCTTTTATAACTTATCAGCCATTACTAATCTACGTGTCGACAGATTTGTACTTTCTAAAGAGAGTCCAATAACTGTACAGTTGCATGGATTCTGTGATGCCTCCAAGAAGCTTATGGTGCCTGTATTTATTTACGTTCCATTGATGCAGAGGGCATCATTACTGTGAAATTACTGAGTTTTAAGTCTAGAGTAGCCCCTCTTACGAACGTCTCGTTGCCGCGTTTAGAACTCTGCGGCGCCGGTGTTTTTAGCTTATCTGTTTCACAAGGTTTATTCAACTCTTGATGAGCCAAATGACTTATCCTATCTCTCTCCTTCTCACTTCCTGATAGGTGATTCTCTTTCTGCAATACCAGAGCTTGATATTACCGAAGCAAATGTAAATTCATTATCGCGATGGCAACGAATACACTAACTGCAGCAGCACTTCTGGCAAAGATGGTCCAAGGAATATCTTAGTCACCTCCAGAATCGAACCAAGTTGGTGAACGCTTGTTCCAACATTGTGCCTGGTATGATGGTTCTTATCAAGGAATATGATCTCTTTAATGTGGAAGTTGGGAAGAATCATTGACATTAATAAGGGTAATGACAATCTGGTGAGAGTAGTGACTGTAAAAATAGCAACTGGTAAACTTAAAAGAAATATTAATAAAATTTGTGTTATACCTGTTTCAGACGCCTATTAATCTGGACACTATAATTTCTGTATTTTCATTTAATTCTTTATTATGTACTTTATACTTTGTAATTTGTTAATTAATTTTTTGTTATTACTTTCATAAATATCTATTGTAGATATTTAGGTGGGGGTATGTTTGATGAATTTTTGCACAGTTACGAGGCGTTTTGATTGGTTTCTGTGTGGTCGCTTGGTGGGGAGAATTTGTCTCTCATGTAGCGTCAGTACAGCGCAAGAAAGGCTTGGGAGTGGACATGTTTAGTGCGTGAACAATTATTATCCAACGAACGGATGAACTACCCAAATTCTACAGTCCTCTATGAAACATTTTCAAATTAATCAATATGTATTTTTCTTCCAATTAAAATCGTGAACTAAATTCTACCTTTATTTACCATTATAATGTATAATATTAAAATTAACTATAATTTATTTACCTTTCGTATAACTAATACTGCTATTAAAAAACATTTTTGTTAAATGTCTAAATAATAATCGGTTTCTTCTTTGTAGTATTTATCTCTGTTGCAAATATTTATTAACATTATTATCTTGAAAATATAACGATTTTATTACGTAATTATAATTTTTTTTGTGATTCTTGTATATTCTTTTAAAATAAAATTATAGTCCTTTCCATTTTTTATATAAAATGTTCTACCTAGGTAATAAATTCACAAAACAAAGTCTCAAAGTTCATACAGAATCAATTCTTATAACAACACAAATATAACGATATTTTTTTCTAGCCCATATCATTCTATAGAAAAAGAGTTATAGATGCAGATCAGCATGTCATATCTATTGGAATAAAAGTGACATTCTGCTCCACAAACAAGTCGGTGTTTGCGGACATTGATCACTTCTTCTCCATACGGATTAGGCTGGAATGGCTTGTTTCTTATTATAACAGCTCGAATATTTTATCGATCTTCAAAAATCTCTAGTTTCTTGAGATCTATGATTCTAGATTTATTTAGCGATTCTCTCCTCACTTATTCTCTCTAGACGGTCCTCTCCTCTTTAACCTATGTGATGTAATACTGCATGTATACTAACAACTTACACCTTTCGTGGGTTCGTATATTATCACAGCTTATTCTAATGACTATTTGTTTCACTGAGTCAGCACCGAGCACTCTCATTTCTAAATAACGTATGGACAGCAGAAAGGGTTGTAATATCTTATTTTTCTAATCTTCCTAGCTTTATATTTTAAATAAAGAAATATAAATATTTATTTATTAGAAAGGAAGCCCTTCTAATAAAACTTATTTATTCTAGAATCAAATAATTTTCTTTACAACACTGACCTCTTCATCACCATTCACCTCACAACGGAGTAAATAAATTTCTATAGTCGCACAAGGATTTTATCCTTCAAAATTATCTTATTCGCGAACCTTGCTACGAAAATTCATTAACATTGCCTTATTCGTAGGTATTGTCATTTGTTACAATCGTGGATATTGTTATCATGGGTATTCACTTGTATTCATTGTATTAAACAATTTTATTAAATATAACTAAGAGATACTGGTAGTTAGTATTGTAATTAAATTATGAATCATTACAAAAAAGTAAACTTCTTTAACACCAGCGTTTTCAGAAATCCAACTTATCCAAATTGACACAATGATTATATATATTTTTCTTTGTTTATTGGTATGTCATAAAAGTTATAAAAAAAACTCTTACACAGTTCTGTGCAAGATCCCTTACTATTAGTAGCGATCAAAAACCTACTAATTTTTAAAGAACATTAGACTACATATTTACTAGTACTGCATTACTACATTTTACTACAATAACCAGTAGACTCTACACACAAGCATCAAGTTTCAACTCCACTGCTATGACTCATTCCATAAGCGCAGATGAAAAATATACCAAATATACACAGTCAACAAAATATACTACGCAGTCAACATAACCCGAGATTGTACAAGACTACACTTCATTCCATTCATACACATCCTCATTCATCTTCTGAAGTAATACCTTAACGATAGTTCCGGAGGCTAAACAGAAAAAGAGAAAAAGGGTCAAAATAACCTCAATTTTTTCGACCTTAAATTGAGCATAACTTAAAAACAGCTCAACCAATTTTAATCAAATTTTCACAAGCACAACTTCACTTTTCGCACACGCTACGATTCATTCATCTCATCATCTGAATATATACCTAACCGTGGTTCCAGAGGTTAAAAAAAAAAAACTACAGCATATGTTAATTTTTAATAAAAGTGATTCAGTAGTTTTGGAGATTTTCGAGCCATACGCATATATATATATATTGTACATATAGTTATGTATTAAATTTATACCTAATTATATAAGGAAACCTAAATTTAAGTAAATGGTTTTATTTTGCGTACCTCTCATGCCCAAAAACTTAAAAAATTTAATTTTCATCCCACCACCATGCAACCGAAAGTAATACGTACTTTTCTTCGAAAAGTCAATAAAAAACAAACTGATTATTGTAAAAAATACTGAAACAATTATATAAATATATAAATACAGCGAAAAAAAAACAAAAATTTAAAAGAAAAAATTATCGGAAAGTTAGGTTGCTAGTCTGCCTGGGAAAGAGGAGTAATACTACTAGAGTCTTTTAACATCTCATGTTTCGGCCAACTAAGAAGATTTAGAAAATCGTTTAACCTACAGTTTACCGCTGTACAACATTTGTTCAAAGTGACATATTTTTTCTTCGTCTTTATAAACTAAATAAATTCCAAGATAAAACGTTAAAAAAGAGGAAATTCTCCTTGAGGGATGAAGATAAAATATCTTCATCCCTCAAGTAAAAATAAGTATCTTTCTACTGTTTATTAATTTATACTTTACTATATTAATAGTAGTTTACAATAGCTAAATATGGGAGGGAATTAAATAACGAGGGAATTAACCTCGTTATAACGAGAAAATAAAATATTATTATATATATATATATATATATATATTTTTTTTTTATTAATTATTTAATTGCGGAAAATTACATAGCAATTATTATTATTCTTTTACAAAACTATTTAATTTTTTCTTTTTTTAAAATTTAAGCGTTAAATATTTAATTTTTGTTTACTGAAATCTATTTAATATAATTTTATAAATAAATCTCATATTTAATTAATTTTTATTTATGTTTGTGTTACTTAATGACGCCGCCTTATTTAAGTATTTAATAGAATTTCTAACTAGTTTACTAAAGTTAAGTATAATTTTCATTATACTAGTAGAAGTATTATTTTTTTTTTTTTTTTTTTTTTTTTGTATTATACAATATAAATGATTTACTCAACTTATGTTAAGATGGAAACCTGGTGATAAATCATATCTTAGCGGGACCCTATATTGTAAAATTATATTAAACTATATAAATGAATAAAGTTTTATTACAATAATTATTTCCCCATCGCAAGCCTTGGTAACAGGCGGGATTATAATTTATACCTGGTATATTTCTGTAACCAAGGCTGTACATTATGTGCACACATCTATGGTGTGTACCTTACGTACAATTCTAGCTGAGGGCAATACTGTAGGCTCTCTACATCGCTTCAACAATGCAATTTGTTTTTTTCCATTATTTTATTCAGGCTTATGGTGGTCTTTTGTGGCATGAAATCACCGATACCACCACTGTTGCCGATATCACCACTGGAACTATAGTTGTTGTTAGCCAACTTTCGGGTTTTGATCTCCAATGCCAGCTTCTAGTATGGTTTCTTCTTCGTTTCTATCATCTTAATTCCTTGAAATTATTTAATTTTAAATAAATTATTCTTCGTCATGTGCGTAATGCTGACGAGTTACGAGATATCACCCTTAAAATTTTTGACAGTACTCCTTTTTAAAAGGCATGAATCAGAAATTTCTGAAGTATTGAAAAATTAATTTTTATTTACTTTTGTTTTACTTAATGACACCACCTTACTTAAGTATTTAATAGAATTTCTAACTAGTTTACTGAAGGTAAGTATAATTTTTGTAATAGTTTTTGTTTTATACAATGTAAATAATCTATCCAACTTATGTTATTATGGAAACCTGGTGATATGTCTTATCGGGACCCTATACTATAAAATTATATGAAAATATATAAATTAATGTCTAAGAAATTACACGATTATATAATTTCTTTGTTTAATTTCCTGGGTGTAGAGATATTTACTGCTATAGTTGTAAAGGAAAAATATGCAGATCCGCAAAGATCGAAATAAAAACTTGGTTTTTTTTTTAAATTTTGTACTTTAAAAAGACATTTCCTTTCTTTTTCTGTTTAGCCTCCTGAACTACCGTAAGGTATTACTTCAGAGGATGAATGAGGATGATATGTATAAATGTGAATGAAGTGTAGTCTTGTACAATCTCAGGTCGACCACTCCTGAGAAGTGTGGTTAAATTTAACCCAACCACCAAAGAATACCGGTCTCCACGATCTAGCATTCAAATCCATATAAAAGTAACTACCATTTTAAATTAAAATTTAAATGAATGTAATGTTTAAATAAATTGTAAATAACCTGAGAAAATAATTTTTATTCCAAAGATCCCAAATCCAAATAATTTGATATTGTCAGATGGGGTGGGTGTGTTTTTTCACAATGTATATACTTCCAAGTGTATGATGGCCTGCATTTGGTCTTATAACCCAAGATCATATAAACATATTGTTTTCAAACTTGGTAGACAGATGCTATTTCGAGAGGAAAAATGTATTCAATCTTTGCAATAACTGGAAAAAGGAGTGGGGGAGTTTAGAAATATAAATAAATAGAATTTATTAGAAATTTATAATAGAATTTCATAACTTAACTGAGGCACTTAAGAAAAAATTTGGTTTTACAAAAGTTGAAGTTTTTTTATCAAGATCACAAATTTCCAAATATTTTACTCAATTTTTATTTTTTACTTTACCCCGCAAATAATGAATTATTCTTTCTTTTTCTTAGTTATATCTTGTTTCAAAAAGGAGTTATTTTTTAGCATGCATATTTTCTACACCAATAGGCCTTGAAAAAACCACTACAAAAGTTTTTTCACCATTCCACTCCAATAGTCTGTCGTAACAAAAATATTTTTAATCCAAATCTATCTCGCAAGTTACCCATTGCTTTTAAAATGTAAAATGTTAAATTCTTGACAGTCCTTAAACTTCAATACTTAAAAAATAAAAATAAACAGCAAATAAAATTTCAGAAACGTAAAAAAATTACAAATTTTTATTTATAATTATTTCTGTATTTATGTTAAAGTTGTCTTTTCATAAATTTATTATTATCACTTTGGGAATACTTTTTTAAAATTAATTCTACCCGAAATACTTTTCCTTATGTTTGAGAACAATCAAATTGAAAAAAAATTTTTCATGATTTACAATTGTTGATTTTCAAAACGTAAAACTTAAAAACATTGTTTTTTTTAACTTAGATTTTAATTTATTTAAAATGTATATTAGTGAATATTTTCATCATTAAAAACCGTCTGATGCATGAGTTCCCAAATTTTCAAAAATCGAAAACATTTTACGAAATGGTGGTGCTAATATTCTAACATTTAAAGTGTTGGTTATTGCTTTAATTCGATGAATATCTACACTTGAAAAATTAACATTAAAAGATTTAAATACAAACAAGTAATTTTAAATTTAACACGTACAAAAATAACCAGTTTTTTGTGTTTCATAACTAAAATTATGTATCATAAAATTAAAAATAAATATTTTTATTTAAAAATAAAAAAATTTGATTATTGTTTTTCAATAAAAGGGAATTATTTTTTCATAAATGTACAAATAGAGCTTAAAATGATTGAATTTATAATGAATTGTACAACTTGATCGGAGTAGCCGATCAAGTTATGCAAGTTGGGGAAAGTTGTAAAATTCATTCCCGGCTTTTTTAAATTTGTATAAGAATGTTAGATGATGATTTTTTACAAATTTTTACGTACTTTACATTTTTGAAATTTTCTTTTTCTTTATTTTCATGCTTTGCATAATTTAAAAAAATACTTTAAATTAATCTGATAAAAATCATAATTCCCTAATTTGAATATTTTCAAATAAAATATTCATTGAATATTTTAAAGAAAATACTCTGTAAAGTGAAGCTTATAAAATTAGTTGTTAAAGTTTAAGTATTTAAATAAATGTTTTGATAATGGAAGGTTCAAAATTTACAATATACAGATTCATATTTTAAGAAAAATTAACAAAATAAAATTGATTAATTATGAAATTTCAGTCTTGATAACCATAACTGTGTGCGGAATGGTCTGATTACGACCATAATCATAAAATCATAAAAACGGATTTGAAAAAGGGAAATAGACTACAAAATACGAAATAAATCTACATCATTACAAAAACAGATAGAAATTATTTCTATGTCCACAGTAATCTCAAGAATACTGAGCTGATAAGAAAAAGTATTGTGCTATTTTAAAGCTTATTCCTTCTCCAGTATCAAACAATTTATAGTACTTGAGGAAATCCCCCATAATTTCTTCAGTTTTCCCTTTCTGATACCCTTCATGCTAGTCCAACTAATAATTTAATTACAAAAACAAAACTGATTGTGATAACGTAATTACACATTCACCAAATTTAGGAACCTTTTTACGGAATAAGAATTCTAAAACTGAAAATACTATAAATCCAGCTTTCCCCCCACACCTCATGGTTTACACGAATAATAAAATGAATCGGTTGGATATTCAAGTTTTTCTTTATAGAATTTTTACCATCTCCACAAAATGAAAAAAAAATTATACGTATTTTCAAAAAAAGATATATCAATATTCATGGATATGAAGAAAAATAAACAAACCATCATGAACCTAATGGCCTGTAAGTTTCAAACTCAATCAGTTAACAAAACTTGAAATAAAGTGATATTCATACCGTTTCTTTTTTAAAATTACGTTTTATCATAAAAAAAAGTTAATGTACTAAGGTAAATAAGAAGTCTTAAAATATATCTTCGAAGTTATTATACACTTTGAAATAAGTAATAAGTTATATATCTTCGAAAATTGTTCTCCGCCTTCCAAACCCCTGAACTTTAAAGAGACATTCAATTTTTGCAACTCTTAGACTTCTCTCTTATAAAGTTTCCTCTTCCTTCAAAAACTTGTAATATCATGTAGAAGAAGAGGTTTTTATATTTTTATTCTTCAAATTGATAATGCATCCTATCAACTAAAATTTCAATATTAGGATGAGTTTTATCTTTTGAAAAGATTCAATATCGTAATAGTAATTTAAAAAAAAAAATTTTTTTTAGAAATTAACTCTACTTTCCCAAAAGATTCTTGCTTCCTTCAGCTCAAAACAGAAAACTTTAAATATTCAATAACTTCTTTTTCAAGTTTTCTTTTATCTTGGGAATCAGTAGTGTACCTTGGGAACCAGGTAATATAAATTCATTAAATCCCTTCCTTCCCTTTGTGAAAAGAAATTTTGTTTTGATATTATTCTCATCCTGCATCATTTAAGGATGTATAATAACTACAGTGATATAAGAAATGTCAGATACTATTGTCAACCTAAGTCTTCAGATAAATAAATTTTAAAATAATTACTTCCTGCCTACTCTTTATGAGAATAAAAATTTTTCTATAATAAATTCAAAGTATACTCACTTAGGTGTAATATTAAACTAACAACACATAAAAAAACTACAATAAATTTGTTCATAAACTACAAAATATATGCACATAACACAATCTTAATGAACTACACTGGAATTAACATTTGAATTTTTTACATTAAAATAATAATATAAGTCATTCATCCCATAAGAGAAATCCCATTTACCGAAAATGTGGAAAATTGGAAAAAAAATGTATTCAAGTAAAAATAACTGTTCTAAAGGTATTTAAATTTGTAATACGTCAGTATTCTTTAACATTACCTGTTAAAATGTTTATATTTGAATATATGTTCCTTAAATTTGCTGGACAAAATCCTTTACATAAATAATATATTAAAAAAATATATATATTTTTATAATTAATAAATTCCACAAATCTTTGTTTTATTGTAGAACTTGAAAACTTGTTAAAAGATAAATTTACTAAAAAAGAATACAGTTTTGACTCATATAAATATTTAGAATATAGAATTAATTAAATAAAGCTTACCGTTATCTGATTCCCTTGTACCCAAAACAGAAGCAAGTCTGGGCCTTTCTTCTTCTAGTACAATATCTTTCTTCGTTAACCTTATATGGTACAGATCTGCCACGCACTGAATTCGTAATCTCCCGCTTTCGTTAAGAAGCATCTCGATACCAGCGGTAGTTGTCACCTTCATCGAATCATCTTCTTTAGTTCTGGCTACATAGCTCGAATTAACCTGAAGAATAGTAAAATTTGAATCAAATTCATTAATACTTTGAAACAAAGAAACTTGGTTCTAGATAGATATTTTAACTATAATTTATATAAAAATAATCAGCTGGTGTGTTAATTACACACCTGTAATACTTCAAAACTGGGATTTTTTTTTCAACCGCTTTTAATTCAAGGAATAGCTGCGCTGCTGTGTTTTTCAAAATACAAAGTTTTTTTTTAATTTTATTAACGTAATTAAGTACATAGCTAATAAAATAATCCTAAGACTCTTCAAAATAAAAATTAGTGTATTATCTGAATACTTATAAAAACTTTACACTTTTTTTTATTTTAAAGTAATGATTAAAACGAAAACGTTATTTAAACTAAATTTTGCCCCAACAGCGCAAACCTTCTTTATCGTTCACACTGATAACATGTATTGCCATCATCTCTTTTGTTTCAGTAGCGATTTATTTAACAATGTAGTTAGATTTATTCTACAAAGAATAAAGAGAGTGATGTAAAGACATTAAACAGAAAAACTTTTTGTTTGTAGAATTACCATTGAACTCAAAACTATTTAAACGTTCTTATAACTATTACGAAAAAGATTAAACAGTATAAATCTAAAATCATAACCGAGTGTAATTTTTTAATATATTTATTTTTTCTTCCATTGATGCCACAATATTATAATAAATAATTTTTTTTTAAAAATGTGAACATTTCTACAAGTAATAAATAAGGAATTTAAAATATTACAGCAAACAACTTTATTGTTGGTTAATATTCTTTTTGACAATAAAGATATCTTACACGTTAAACTGAATAATATAAAAGTAAACAAGAATATGGAATAATAGTAATAAAAAAGTAGTAATAACTAGTAGTAACACGTAGGAATGATACCTCAATACTCGTGTTTTTGTGAGATTGTCGTAGTGACAATCAACCGCTTTTCGATATCAAAATTAATAGAATAAATTAATCAGTAATATTTTTAATCAGTCTCTGAAATAAGATTAATTTAAAAAATTTTACAACCACATTTTTTAATGATTTTCTTAAATGTAAGAAGTATCTTTAAACCCATGAAATTACGGAGAGTGTTATGTTACTTTAAACTGAACGACTAATTTTCGAACAGACCAATCAAATTTTTTATTATTATGATACTGTATTGTAATTACGAGTTCCAAAAAGATGGTCACAGTAAATTTTTTATTTAAGAAATGTAACTTTTAAAGCTAATAAACCTAAAAGGCTTTATTAAAGTAAGTGCATAAAACAGTCTGAATTACCTTAAACGTCTGTAGATTATCTAAACGTAAGTAAAAAATCTTTTTGTTAATTTTTTTTATTTCACGCAAACCACTGAATAATAACTATGTAATTAATAAAGTACGTAATTATTTTTAATGACTACGTAATTCAAAATATATTTTAATGTCTATTTGATAAATAGTAGGCAATAAAATGTTGTCTAATTCTTGTCAAATTTTCAGTATAGTAAAGATATATGATTGAAAATTGACTAGAACAAGTTAAATTAACATACGATTTTATAGCATTAGCTGCTTGCACAATTTGTTTTATAATTTTGAATAACCAGAATATGAAGGGCAGCTTTGTAATTGTGCACTTTATAAAGTGGATCTGTGCAATTAGTTTTATACAAATAAATTATTGATTTATGAATTTATCTATTGTATTATATTTATATCATACTATATATGTTATGAATTATACTAAATACCCACTAGACTACTAAAGTAGTCAACTCGTCGTCACAAAGTAGTTGTTTAACAGCTTTCTTCCCAAGTCAAATATTGGTTTTGATATTTTAATCCCAGTAAAAGCTAGTTGCTTTTATACAGATTTGAATAGTAGACATTCGATACCGATGTACTTTGATAACTGGAATTTAATTAACCTCACGTTTCTGGAATGGTCGGCCTTAAAGGCCGACTCTATTATTCAAATAATTGAATAATTAAGTTTAATAATTATTCAATTATTTTAAACTTAATTAATTAAGTTTAAATTAATTGATAACTGAACTGGAATCAATAAATATATATTAAATTATGTTTATAACAAAACCAATTGATATTATGTTTAAAATTAAAAATATTTTATGATTTAAAATAAATAAAAAGAATTTTATTAAAAATAGGTCTCTTGAAAAATTTGAAATCAAAATTTTATTCCTTAAAGAAATTCGTAGTGCTTTAAGAATTGGGAGATGAAATTCTCATTTTAAAATTTTTGAATTTAAATTTTTTGATCCTTGTTTAAATATACAGGTAGGCTGGGTTTATCAACTTATGTATTAAAACTTTGTAACATATTATCAACGCTTGAATACACACTTCTATACTTAAATTAAGGCCTAATCTGATTTAATATTGCATAAAGTAATGAGTTAATAATTAATATGATGTAAAATTAACCCTAATTAATTACCGTATTGTTAAATAAATGAACTGAATGAAACTAATTCAAACATGTAAATAATGATACTATTTTATTAATATTGAATTTCTATCAGTAATACATTTAGTGTAATGGAGCAGTGAATAAATAGAAATTATAGAATGAATTTTACAGAAGAAATGGAACATGGATTATAGTTCAGTACAGTTAAATATGCTGTAAAGTACGTAAAAAAAAAAAATATGCTACAATCTTACATCTATTATTTTACTATTATTGTTATTAATATTATTTTTAATGTTTACTATTATTGTCATTTTTACTTTTATTTTTTGTGTATTTCTACTTTTATTTGACAACTCTTTAATTACCAATCTCAGAATCCACTGATATACATATTATTTTATTCTAGATTGCCGACCATCTAGATGAAAATAGGAATTGAACTTAGATACTTACGAAGATGAAGAAATGAATGTGCTAGATATTATTAGTATTGGCAAATAGGTAAAAATATATTAAAAATGGATGAGCATATTTTTTTTTAATATTGAGTTGCTGAAAATAGGTCGAGTGTTTTATTTGAAATCTTAGAACGATAATTTTATAAATATTTCAATGAAGAAATATCCTACTATTTAATTTTAAAATAGTCAGAATTAAAATTAAGTCTTAGTTAAATAGGTAAATAATGAATTATGAACTTTTTTAAAACTGAGACAAATGATCTGCTGCAATATATTTTCTAACAGATAAGTCATATCTGTTTAATTAGATCTGAACTGTTACCATTAGGTCTGAACAATTACAAAAAGTCTTTGTTCAAAAAATAAATCAGATATTTCAGGTAAAACATTCTTTTATTGAAAACTTTTTCAGTATTGGAGCAAGTACCCGAAAAGCGAAATGCGCAAAGTATAGAAATCTATTGCTAGGATAGTATATACCATATTTCTATCAATAAATTAATAAAGTGCGGGTATGAATCATTATATAAGAGTATAAAATATTTGTGTAGAAATAGTAATAATAATTTATATAACAGCAAGCTAGTATTCCTAACATAAATCAGGAAAAAGGTTATGGAGCTAGAGTACACTTAACATCAGTGCTGTAGCAACAGTAGACACCATAAAAGGTTGAGTTGTCACATGCACAAAAGGAGGATAGCTGAAGACAGATGACTCTAAGATATATACATCATAGCAACATGGAATGTACCAAGTTACAAGATGTGCCTGCCTCCGTGGCTGAGTGGTAGCGTCTCGGCCTTTCATCCGGAGGTCTCGAGTTCGAATCCTGGTAAGGCATGGCATTTTTCACATATGCTAAATATACTTAATTGTGGTTTCGGAGGTTAAACAAAAAAAAAAAAAAAAAAGTTACAAGGTGTAGAATTTTACGAAAAAGAAGTTGGAAGGATGGTACAAGAGGGAAGTCAGGATAAAAGAAATTTTGAATAAATCTTCTGAACAAAACGTACAATTATTTTTTTATTTTCAATTTTCACCCACTTAAAAAAAGCAGGTATATGAAAGTATTTTATTCGAACATCACATAATTACTTTTAAAGCTGGCTATAACATTTTTTTCTTACAGAATTATGGAACCTATTTTATTACAATAAATAAATAAATTTATTTATAAAATGAATTTACTTTTACCGTAATTCAAGAAATAAATACGAGATAAAAGTTAGAAGGCTTTAAAAGAGTATGTCTCTTAAATAATGGTTGAAAAATAAATATATATAAAGAAAGTAATCATTAAGCAACTGAATTATAAAACATGTACTTATATCGTATCAATTAAAATAAATGTGAAAATATTAAATAGTAAATATTATTTACCATTATATACTGCCAATTATATGAATAATAAAATACATTGATAGACAAAAAAAAAATATTTTTAATGTTTCTCTAAGTGTGATACCATTTCATGAATTGCTTTTTTGCATGCATTACTGATCTGTAAATAGAAGTTTTCTTTCACCCTTAGTTTTTACGCTTCAAAAAAACCGTAAAATCAGTAAACTTTATAATTTTCCAAGACCATATCTGAGCTAGAATGATTTCGCTAATAGCCTCAGGCACATCCTGAATTAATTTCTAACAGTAATCGGCTAGCAAGGTAGTATTCATTTCCCTTTATAGCGGCTTTCCATCACCGAAATGTCTTGGTGGAAACGTTCACCGTGTTCGTCATTTACGTCCGAGGAAAAATCCAGATGTGAGTGAAGGAAATGTATTTTCAAAGACATGTTACTTCCCTTTGCTCTGTATGAAGTAAGAAGTTGATTAACAATATCGTGGTAATTGTCAGATTTTTATTTCTCGATAAAATTTTTGCAAACTTCTTTAAAGGAAGCCCGAGCAGCACTTTCTACATTATTTAACATCGAGTTAAATACATCATATTTGACCGACACTCTTATATGAGGACCTCTTTTATTAAAGAAGATTTCTTCTTTAATTTTTCCTTCACTTATAATCGGAAATTTCTGCCTGATGTACAAAAAACCGGGACTATCCTTCTTCATTGCTTTTACAAAAATTTTTATTAGTCCTAGCTTGATATAAAAAGGGTGGGAAAAATATTTGTTTTGGGTTCAACTAAGGGCTCGTGAATAATATTATCCCATTTGGAGTTAAGATGTCTCGTTTGTTACTCTTTGGTAACATAATGTTTATCCCTAATTCAGCCGTCCCATTCGCAAAGAAAATACATGTACTTAGTATAGCCTAACTGCATGCTAATAAAATAGCTATAACGTTAAATTCACCACATATGTTCCAGCTATGTGTTTTTTATAATTTATTTTTTCAATGAAAAATTTATTTCATCACATCGTACGTCTCTTTCAAATTAATATCATAAGCGATCGGTATCGCAGGATATTTGATACCGTTGTATAGTAGAACCTTAAACTATATTCGGACAAATATATGAAAAGGCACCGATCTTCAGGTTTATGAATTTGTCTTAAGTGTAAAATAAGCTCATCAATATTTGTCAATAAACCAAATTATTTTCATCAGTAAAGTACTGAGAAAGTTCTTTTTGTCGGCTTCGAAAGTCCGAGCGACGTTCGGGCTTTTGAAGCCCATATCTTGTCCTGACCACCAATTTTACACTAAAAGTACAAACGATATGCTTTTTCAATTTAAGGTGTAATGTTTTTTTTTATTTGATTTTACGGTAAACTCGCCAAATACAAAACAAACGAAACCCGCATCATTTTCACAATTTCAAGGCTCTGTGGCACTGCACTATTAACAAACTTAAGACAGTACTAACAATGAACATAATTAATCCATCCCTTAATCCAGAGCTTAATTCAAACAACACAGCCGTTTTATCAGGTACATGTTTTTATCTGCACAGATACGATAAACTTTATCCATGAAGGCCTCACTCTTCAGTATTAGATATGTTGTCATAATTACGATATTTGATTTAATTCTTTGTCTAGTATTGTTTAATTATAGTTACAAATTATGTTAACATAGTTAAAAAGTAAGAAATGAGCTAAATAAATACAACATAGGAGCTTAAAATACTAACTATACGTTGAAAAATGAAAAAAAAATCCTTTAATTAAAATTTAAAAGTTTTTCAAAAATGGTGGCTGATAGAAAGATTATGAGTTCATATTTATTTTCAGCATCAGAAAACAGATTAAAATCATGTATTGCGTGATTTGAATTAGGAATCGAAAATCTTGTTTCTCTATGTTGTTTTAATAATTTTAACTAGCATTGTCTTATAAAGGCAATAAATTATCATTGATATTGTGAAAATAAAACTACGTTTATCTATTAAAATTAAATATAAAACGCAGTATATGTTTGGGTGAAAATAGATCATTTCAATTAGAATGAAGAAGTTGTTACAAGGAAAATTTTTAATACGGATGTAATACTGCTACATGAGAACTGTATGATACAGAATCACCATTTGTCTTAATTATTTATGGAACTGCAATACTTCAGAAGGTACTCCATCTGATGTAGTACCAATTGGTATAAATAATATCAATCTGGAAGTCAGAGTTAGATTGTTTTATAACGTTTTTTATAATAAGTAGTTACTACTTGTTGAATATGAATTTAACTTGCTGTCTAAAATAAACTCATGGTTCACTTTCATACAACTGCTGCAGTATTATTTGTTGCACTTTGCATGTAATGTTACTATATGCTACATATAGTGTTATAGTGACTTTGCTCAATTATTTTATAAAATGTTAATCATTATTTAACCAATTTATTTGAGAAGGATCAAGACAAGGGAAAACCGCCATAAAATCAATAAGAAACCAACCATACTGAACATGGTCTTCGTCTCAGAAAAGGACAATACATATTATTTATGTTGAAGTATGTGTTTGAAAAGTAAAAATTAAATGCTCCTTTTTTCGTTTATTTAGCACAGACCCTTTCTCTCTAAAAAAAAAAAATACGTCGGTATCAAATACATTGGACTCAATACACTAACAAATAATTACATAATAAAATCAAATAATATTTTTTTATGAAATAGTTCAGTATCACTAAGTGCTAGATTTTGACGTTTATATTTTTTTAAGGATGAACTAAGCTTATTAAGAAAATATTTATGAAGGCAATCATTTTTTTGTAGTCTTATTATCCGTTTAACTTTCTTACAGTTGAATGAGGTCTGTTTACAAATGGTTGGTTTAATTCTCTGACAGCTGACCGGAAGCTTCTCTTTATTCCTTTCTATTCTGTAATCTTCCCTTCAACATACCTCCCACATTGTACTTCTTCATATATAATTATATATCCCATTGTGACAATTCATTTGAAAAGCGTCTATCTTTTGTTCTGGCTTTCTTATATCAATGTTTCTTTAACATAAAGTATTGCACTCTTACCAGTATAATATTTAATCTCTTACTCTATCTTTGAAACCATTTGTTTCACTCTGGCCAGAACTTTTATTTTACTAAAAAAAACTGTGTTTCTTCTTGTACATTGTTAGAAATTAAATTTTACTGATGATAGATATGATACATTGTTCCCAACATCTTTCTGAAGTGCAGCTACCCTTTTAATTTGTCGACAGTTCACTCAGTGAAGTTTCCTGATTCTTGCATAAATTATAAATAAGATTTCTTTCAATATATTTTTGTCATGTTTTTCTTAAAATCATTAAGTTCAATTTCACACAAAACTATCAAATATTTTTTGATAATTCAGAACTATTAATATGAACCATGTTGATAATAGATCAAGTTAATAAAGCATAGCAACTTCATAATAAAATCTACAGCTTTAAGTTAAATCTAGTGTCGACAATTAAAGGCGGCGCATTATATTGTACCCATACAGAAATAAAGAAACTACAGCGGTATAGAATCGTATATCTTAACCGTAAACGGTATGCCAGCTTTAATGTATCAGCTACTTGTAATACGGATGAGGTATTTATCAGGGTAAGTAGCGCTGAGTATCTTGGAAATGTCCATGATGGTAGAATATGGTGGCGAAGCCCGGTTAGATCCATCATATCTCAATACTACTGCTCAGCGCGCTTACTGGGGGACTACAGGTACGGTATTTTGTCCTGGCTAATGACACCGTTCAAACCTCCTCGCAACGCAGAACAGCATAATTGTAATCACTCACACGCCAAAGAAAGAGTCATCATAGAAAGATTCTTTCGGCAAATCAAGCAACGCTTTCCAGTTCTGGCAAATTGCGTTCGAGTATCTGTTGAGAAAGTATCAAAGTTACTGTTTGTTATACTGTATTACATAATGTAGCAAAGCGACTGAATGACAAATCTGATTTTGAAAATAACGCAGTATAGAAGACAACGACGATACGGTGAACATAATACAACAAAAATTCGAGGCGAACAATAGTGTGAAATGTCAGAGTTTTTATTTAATACATTTTAACTTACTTTTTATTCATTGTATTTCTTTTTTTCACCATTTATTAATTGTATTTTGTACTTTTCATTTTATGTCCTTTTTTCCTTCCCTTCAAATTGCTTTAAAAATGTAATAATGATATATAAAAAAAAAATTAAAATAACATGCTAATAACAATAATATTTAAGTAGACGCTTTTGTGTGTGCGTATTAACTTACATATAACATGTAAGTGCAATGTACTGAATCTACTCGTACTTTACAGTGTACGTGCAGCTGAAGCACTTATGCACTAGCAGCTTAAATATTTTATTTATTTACTTTTTGATAAAGGGAAAAGGTTTTCGAATGTATTTTATTTACTAGAAAGGACAGAAACTAAAAGATTCTCCCAATTCTTCGTTAATTATGTCAAAACTTAGTAAAAAAATTGAAGATAAAAATAAAAAAAACGGATAAAAAAATATCGAAAAACAAGATAAAACTTAAAGATTGGGAAAGAATGTTTTCATTAACATTGGATGGAAAAGACAATCCAGTTTTAATTAAAGTATCCGGAATTATTTCCATGTCAAAGACGACTGATAAAATGGAGTGTACCCTACCTCAGAATCCGAAATAATGAAGTTGTAACTACACTTAAGTAGTTGAATCT
This sequence comes from Zanna intricata, assembly GCA_010016005.3. Taxonomy (NCBI): domain Eukaryota; kingdom Metazoa; phylum Arthropoda; class Insecta; order Hemiptera; family Fulgoridae; genus Zanna; species Zanna intricata. The sequence goes on from JAAAKQ030493822.1 coordinate 35,705, forward strand.
TCATTTATTTACATCAAAATTGAAGATAACTATGTTTACGGAAAAACGAAGTTGTAACTACATGGGGTAGTTGTAACCTACTTTTATTCCCACTGAAGGTAGTTAAAAATTAAAAATACCGTAGTGATAACTTCAACTCCTTTTTATTCACTTTACCCAATAGCTGTATTTTTCTTTTATATGCCTTCAAAACTAATTTGAGAGCTAAAATTCCTTTTAATATTCTTCTTTCCTAAAACCTGCGAAAGTTAGTTTTCTCTGCAATCTGTATGTTCTACAGATTTTTTTCATTATTAGGTAATTACTCCAGTGCAGAATATGAAATCAACGTAGAACGATGATTGCCATATTTTGCTGTTCTAACGTTGTTTCGCGTGGTAAGAATATATTTTTCTTAAAATCTGAGGATATTACTTCTGTAATAAGATAGCTTTTGGGGGTACTAGTGAATAACTGCGTACAACAATAACCTAGAAATATTAATTAGGTTTTCTTCTACAAAAATGCAGAGTACTTATATTTCATCAATTTGTAAAGCTTTATTGAGGTTTAAATTTTTAGAGCTCTATCAAATAAAAATTATCGTAGTGCAGGATCTTTTTAGACCAACATCAATTTAATTTTCCTTTTGTAGCAACTTGTCAATAATTTTTTTTTTAGATTAAATTTGTGTAATTAGACAAGTTTATTTTAATACAAGAACTGTATTCAATTATACTTGTTTATATTTTCTATCTTTATCCTTTTCTCTCACTCACTCACACTCTCACTCTCTCTTCCCTTTCCCTTTTTCTCCTTAAAAATTCTATCAAGAACCAAAAATTCGTTACATTTTGATTTCATTTCCTAAAAATTACTCTTTTCTAATAATAATCTATAATATAGCTTCTTTATGCTTTGCTATTCTATATAGGTTTTTCTTTTTTCCATACTTGACAGCAATTGTTAAATATAATAAAATAAATTTTAATAAATCCAGTTTTAATTAAAGTATCCGGAATTATTTCCATGTCAAAGACGACTAATAAAATGGAGTGTACCCTACCTCAGAATCCGAAATAATGAAGTTGTAACTACACTTAAGTAGTTGAATCTTCATTTATTCACATCAAAATTGAAGATAACTATGTTTACGGAAAAACGAAGTTGTAACTACATGGCGTAGTTGTACCCCATCCCCATGTAAAAAACCCCTTGGGTAAAAAATAAATGTGTTTTTTAAAACACATAAGTGGCTTTTTTGAATGAAATCAAACAGTAAACATGCTAACACAGAAATAATTATACTAATAAATAAACTAACTTATGTGAAATAGTTAATGAAGATTATTTTTTTTTCAGTAAAAAATTCAAAGATATCGATTTAAATAGACCTTAATTCAAAACTATTCCGTAATTTATTACAAAATGAATAAAACCATACATAAAATATTATGCAGTATAATCAAGGTAAACTTAATGGTCCTTTGAAATTTAGGTGTATTTCTTAAGTTTACATTTTTCGTCTGCATTAGTATGATCTTTTTTATTGTTAGTATGAAATACCATAACTGTAAAGAAGTTTTTCAGAACTGAAAGTATTTCCTTTAAGCGAATACGATAAAAAAGAATTTATTAAATGTTTCATAAAAAAAGATTTCCTAAGGTTATAAAATATTAAAAAGATATTTAACTTGAATAAACCACAGTTTTTGTTTAAATAAAATGTGGCAAGTTCATATCTTATTTATTAAATCGAAATTTAAGGAAACGAATCTCAATTCAGAGTTATTAAACTTAAATAGAAAAAAGGTTGGAGCGTACTTCTTAAAATACTTTTAATACTTTTTACTAAAAATGTAATTTTAGAGGTAGAAAATGCTTTTTCATCATTTATTTTACACTTTGAAAAAGTATTCAGAATCTTCAGGAAGAAAAAAAATAAAATAATATTGATACTTTTTTAATAAATCGTAAGTTATAAAGCATTTATAATTACCACTAATTTATTTAATTAAAATATGAATATATTTTAAAGAAACATCAATACAACAACAATATTATAAGGCAGGCTCCTATGACTATAAGTAAAGGTTTGAAAATTGACAGATGTAAGTACTTTTTAATCTTAAAAAACATTCTGTTTACCTATCTCTTAAAAAAATTTAAAAGATTAGCCTAGTATGGTAATGACCTATGGAAACTTCAAAGATGCATTTTTCGTTATAGAAAATTTCACGTAAACGTAGGTCTGAAAAGTTTTGTTTTCAACCAGTAACAGCCGAAACATTTTTCAAAACTTTCTACAATAAATGAAAATTAAAATCACACTTTATTTCTTTAAATGTCAACAATATTGAAATAATTTTTTAATTGTGTAATTTGGACTGAAGGATTAAAAAAAAAATTAGGTCAAAGCCGCTCCAATAATTTTGTGTTATAAAATTCGATAAATTGTCGAAAAGTTTGTATTATAAATGAAATTAATCGTTAAATTCTCTCCCTTTTTAGTTCAAATTATGTATTCCAGGCATGAACAATTAGAGATTAATATAAATTAAACTAAATTACTGCTGCTAAATTATTATCGTTACAGATGATTATTACTTTATAGTACATTTACAAAAAATATGTATTCTCCCTACTAATATTTTATTTGAATGTTTAAATATATTAGCTAAATTATACAGAGTAAATAACTGAAAAGTATTTTAACCTTTTTTATTTAAAACAAAACTAAGTTCTCTAAAAGAAACTTTATTTTTACTTGCACAGTTTTTTTTTTTTAAGTTTATTTTCACTACATCTAACTGACAGTGTTTTTTTAACAATTTATTGAGATTCATTTAAAAATTTTGAGATAATATAGATATACTGCTTTTAAGACTTTATATTTCCGTAAATAAAAAAGAGGCCTATAATTGGCATCCACAATATAAGTATTCTTTGTATTTTCATTTTTAGTGAAATTTTTGCAATTATATTTCAATAAGCCTATATAGGAAAGAGACATTTTCAGACCTATATTTCAATAACTCTTTTTTTTTATTTTGATTGACAGAATGAAGGCTTGAATTTTGTTTCCTAATTTAAATAACTTCAGTGAATTTACAATCTTTTATTTCAACATTCTAATTCTTAATATAAAAGCAAAAAACCTTTAAAAAAATCCTGTTTACAATTATATTTGTGATAAAAAAGGCAAAAAAATCAACCCCACACAGAAACGTTAGAAAGAAGTATATTACAGATATAAAATTTTACAAATGCCCTTCAAGAAACATAAAAAAATTTAGAAAATGAATAATTTTAACTATTTATTAAAGCTGAAGTACGTTGAAACAAGGAACTTAGCTTAGTTTTTTTCAATAATTTAGTAAAAAAAAATCCAGATAGATTTTACAAGCTATGTTTTAATCCAACTTAAGGTTAAAAGAAAAAAAAACCAGCTCATTATTATTGAATTTCATATAAATCTTTCTTCTCTGATACTATAATTGATGTTTGGAATTAGCTCAAGACATATTACATTTCAGTTCTTCAGTAGAAAATGAAAAAAAATGAGGGAGATGATTTAATACAATGAAAAGATATGAAGTCGAAGAAAAAATAAAAAGGTTTATCTCTTCAAAATTAGGTAAAGATCCGTAAGTACCTTAGAAGTGGACGGCAATGTATGTAATTTTTTTAGTATTCACATTAGCTTATCTGAAGAAGAAATATTTGTCATCTTCTTGTTTTATTATTATTAAATATATACTTTAGTTTACGAACAAGTTCATTGTAATATTTCAAAATACAACACTCTTTGAAGCCCTATTGTAAAATTTATGCTGAAGTAAACTTAAAGTTAATGTTTTGAAATGTTATTTTTTAAACAATATTAATAATAGATCTTATAAAGTAAATAAAAACCTATTATGTAAGTAATTATAACATCAGATTCTTTCAAGTGTAAAATATTAAAGAGAAAGCAATCCCAGAATAATGAATATAAACTGCGAAAACAAAACGATTTCAAAAAATTAAAGTTCTACGTTTTAGGTATATCATTTTCTATGATTTATTGCTCTCTTTTTTTTTCTATTTAGCCTCCGGAACTACCGTAATGTATTACTTCAGAGGATGAATGAGGGTGATATGAATGAATGTGAATGAAATGTAGTCTTGTACAATCTAGGTCGACCAATCCTGAGAAGTGTGGTTAATTGAAACCCAACCACCAAAGAACACCGGTATCCACAATCTAGTATTCAAATCCGTATAAAAATAACTACCTTTACGAAGATTATGATTTATTTAATAGATTCATGTGTTGTGAATTAGACTTGAGAAATATTTTTAAGTTTTATCATGTTTAGGATTAAAAATTAATTAAATGAGCAAAAATAATTTTTATAGTTATTTTTATAATTATGGTTATAGGTATTTTCAGTTATATAATAGGCAAAAGATAACAATCAACATAAATGGCTCATGTAATTTGTAATAAAAATACGTATAATTTCTGGGCCCATTATTTTTACGTTATTACTATTATTGTTATTATTAATATTATTATCACCAAATAAATTAATTTAGATATAAATTTTACTTTACAATAGGTATTTTCGAACTTGGTGCAAGAAACATCTTTTTTCGCTGTTATCTTGAAAAATGTTTACCATATCAGTATTCTGTTAAACCAAGAACAAAGAGAGTTGAATTATAAGAAAAAAAAGTATTACCATTTTCTTAATTACCCGTTTAGTTACAGTCAAAAACTATTCCCAGTTAATAAAATAATACTCTGAGTCTAAAAGGAAGCTGAAATCTGTAAAGAAAGCCTCTGTTCATTTTACAAGTATGAATATTGCATATGAATACTGTGAATATTTCAGTGACTATTAAAATAAACCATTAGTGCGATTAATTGGTTTTATTGATCAACAAAATATTTATACTGTCATTAGATGTTTTGTAATAGTAACCTGGTATTATTATAAGCAATAATTTATTTTAAATAATCCAAATAAAAATTATGATAGGTTTTCAAATAAGTGCTTCTCAAAAAACTACAAGTATTAAACATTGTCACTATGTAGCATATATCATGTAGTTATAAAAATGGTATTTAAAATAAAAATCCAGATGATGGATGTAAAACATAAATTTTACATTTCTTTTTAAATATTATTTTATATCATGATCGTTAGTATCAAGTTGTTAAGATTAATGTTATTTAAATACATATTTTTAAATATAATCAGTTACAGTTAAAAAAATTCCAATGCAGTTCTGCGCAAGAAGACCGACTTTTGTTTTTTATTCTGTATAACTTTTTTCGCAATAAATATACAAAAATAAATTAAATGGGAAAACTAAAAGAGATATAATTTTTTATTTAATTTAATATTAAAGTAAGTTTTCGGATTATAAGAAAATTAAATTATTATAATAAGATGGATTTGATGAAATTATTAAAAATAACGAATACACACTACACATAAGCGTTTATAACATTTAAACTCGCCCTGAGGTAGATAATCCCCACGTCCGGAATATTCTATCTACGTTCCACGTCCAGGGCGGAAACAGCTGTACTTGTGTACTCTTCTTTATGCTGGCTAACGGAGCTCCGAGCCTTAATCTCTCGGAAATAAAATTATCGGCCAAATTTCAACTTAGGCCGAAGTTAAGGACTGGATTTTTCGGCCACCTGCAGATACGAAACACACTACTGTTCATGGATATGGATTACACTGCCTTTAG
>JAAAKQ030493823.1:0-21108 GCA_010016005.3 Zanna intricata
CCTCGCCCTAATAAGGAGTATTTCAAAAGAACTCATGATTTTATGGCTCCTAAACTCTATAACTATTTTTATAATTTGTTTGTAATTTGTTTTACAAACTGTTTGTAATAAAAACAAACATGCCATGCCAGGCTTATTGAGGAAAGTAAGGAGTGAAGTGGTCTCCTGTGGGTTCATCTCTGAGCTGACCCGACCCACAACCGCCAAACCAGTTGTACATAGTCCTAAATATCATTAATTTCGTAATTACCATATTCGAAGCACAGATACAGAAAGCTTTTTAAATATCTATTATATAAATAACACATATGTTGCTATCCTTAGAAGAGAAATAAGGATATAAATATCTAATGCTAGAAATAAAGGCAGTATGTATCTTAGCGGAACAAAATTATGTATGAATAAATTTACCAGGAACTTTCTACCACAAGTTCTTCTGTATAAATATATCACCATCCTCTTAAAATACTATGAAAAGGAAATACACAAAAATGTGTTCTCTCTATTGATTTTAATTCTGTAATATCGGCTTTCATAGATACAAATATGCTAGCTTAAAAGGAATAAATTTTTAAAGGAAATAGTTGAAAGAGTTATAACACGGAAAATGTTGAAATTCATAGTTAATAAGGTTTCCTTTCTCGGAAACTGGAACTCACTCAAAGATATTGATTCATTACTAATAGAGAAATTTAGTTTGAATGCAAAGATTAATAATAATAATAAAATTAACGAAAAGATAATGAGTTAAATATTAAAATAGAGACCGTTATGTAACAGTTGTTAAAAAGTGTTATTATTCAAATTGTAAAATATAAAGAACGGAATAAAAATGGAAGATGCATTTGGCTGACCAGCAGAGATTTATTTGTAAAGAAAATCTATTAGCAATGACGATTAATTTACATTGGCTATTTAAAAACGCTATATTTCTTTACAGCTAGCGTTTTATGACAGTAAAACAACGAAAAAATTAAAAAAATGAAAGGGTTATAATTTACACTTTAAAAAAGGTTTTAATTGACTTTATTAGATAATTCAAGATAAATAATGTTATTATTTGTTCATCACTAATATTTAACTGCTTGTTAATAATTTATATTGCCGAAGGAAATATGGAAGGTAAAAATTAAGTTTTAATAGATTAAAATAAATAATAAAGCGTTGGAAAGTAATCAAAATGTGACGTACCAAATTAACAAGTACATGACGATATTCGAGAATGAAACGCATTGACATTAGAGATAAACGAAGAATTCAAAGGAATATAGTAATGAATAAAATTCACTAAGGAATTGTTAAAAAAAAAATAGGTTCTCTCTGAAAATATTGTTTGATGAAAAAATGTTTTCCTCCTCTGAGAGAATATATTTTTCCAAAACGTTGATTTTTTTTTTCACCTTTAGTTTAGGTTCTTTACAATTTTTATTTTTTGATCAAAAGTATTTAATTTACGTGCTACAAAATTAAAATTGAGAATTTTATTATAATTTGAATTTGTAATCTAATAATTTGAATTTGTAAGGAGTAATCTTGTCATCGTACTGGGAAAACATTTATTTTTTTCTATCATGATAATACGATTATATCAAAATTTAGGTACGGAAGATTATGTTTCTTTATTCGTAGAAAATAAATTTGATAAAAAAAGAAATGTACACCTTTGATGTGGATTTATCATTGACTATTATTAGAAAATTTACTAGAAGCGGTTACTTAAACTGTAAAATCGTTGTAAAAATAACCTATGTGAGTAATTCAACCTCTTGAACAAATTCAGTTACGTTAGAGCAAAGCATAGCATTTCCGTAGGGAATTAGCCTATATTCCATGACATCGTACACGTATCGACTTCAACGCCTTCAAAAGGGGCAATAGACCCAAAAGTTCCTTCTGTCTTTTTGATATAAGAATCCAAAACTTTTTAACTTCCAAAATCGTTTTATATATCCCATACATAACAGTATTTAAAACATTTGAAATTGAGTACATAAAAACCAAATCTTTTCTATAAGATTAAAATTAATTGTTGATTTGAAGGGTAAATTACTTTGTATTTAAAGAGTAGAGTACCAGATTATACAAAAAGTGACTAACGTGTTTTTAAAATAAACATACTTACAAACAAATAACTAAATTTACTTAGAAAAAATTACTTTTATTGATTTAACATAACATAAAATATAAATTTGCATAACATAAAAAATTACGCTCAAAATCAATGACTAAACTGCTCTTGCTTTAAACTTGAACACTTTTCACTTGAAGTTCAAAGTTTTAAAGGATGAAAAGATTAAAGTTCGATAAACAAGTTTCAAAGTTTAAGCACCGGTACAGAACAGAACTTTGAGAATTAGATTTACAAATTCACGTGGGGTTAGAATCATCACTGCCTCTTGGCACTTTTGCGTAAAATTATGTACATTTTCTCTTACGTTACAATTGTTATTTAATTCTAATTGATAAAAACTATTAAAAATAATAATAATATTTAGTACAGTTTATAAAATAATTCTACAGCTGTATAAAAAAATAATAAGCATTTTTTATTATTTTGATTATGTAAAATTATTTTAAGTAAGCAATAACAAAGAAATCTTATTGAACTCAACCAATTGAATTCGGTTGACTCTTCACTGGAATTGTTATTTGCAAGAACAGGAAGTTGAGTAGCTTGAAGGAGAAAGTATGGATTTATTTATTGAATTACTGAATTCCACTCTATTAATTTAAGCAATGTTCTCCGTAGCACAGTTGGTTTCAAAAAATGTTAATCTTCGCCTCTTAATGACATAATAATTCATTAGTATTTAGTTTTTAATAAATGTTTGCAATTACCCAAAATTCTGTTACAACTAGTAACGCATAATTTTATTTATCCAACAGAACTACTCATAAAGTTCATGTCTAATAAAGAAACTTAAATGAAGAGAATGAAGAGATAAATAAATTGGAATGAAGCTCCCTGTAGTAAAATCTTTCTTCAAATCAATTGAATTAAAAATAAAATAGTCAACGTTACGAAGAAATAGTAAAAAGTAGGCAGTTAATGGAATCAATTATAGAAAAAAGTATGATCATTACCTTAGGTCTTCCAGTCCTATTATTTACTTTCTTTTAAATGGTCACTTTAATCTTTTTAATCTTTACTCACTTTAATTCTTTAAACTAGTTTCCAAGCGATTTACTTAAATCACCCGATATTTAAAATTCAGATATATATGAAACTAACACATATAAACATTTATAATAAATACATTAATTGATATCCTTTTTAATAACAAATGTTTCACGTATCCAAATCCACAAGAGATGAAAATTTTCTAGTCATTTACCCGGTTGAATGTCGTAAATAAAAATAATTTCATTAATCTACATATTACACAACCATTTCCCTAGCAGTTATTTTATAATTAGGTTAATTATTTTTACTTAATTTATATGAAACGGTTATTGGAGTCGGTTATTTTTAAAGTTATTCAACTCAGCCTGTTCTAATTTAGGAAATAATAAATATTTATTTCATTTAAATAACTTTTCTCAATTTACTATAATCTCGTATAAAGTAAAATTAAAACTTTTAATTTACTGTTCAAATTTTAATTTAGGAGGTTGAAAGTCAATTCTGCCAATTCCAGTAACATAACGTTTCACCTGACGAGGAATAACTTATCCTATCTTTCAACAGGACAGTATTCTCATCCAAACACGGTACGGTACCAAGGATGATTTCCAAATCGTCGATCGACCTTGAAAGATCACATCAGAGAGAAGAGAAAACAACTGAATGCTAAATTGCACAAATGTACTGGCTCCTTGGTAGACGGTTTCATTTGTTCTTGACGAATAAATTGTTGTTCTACAAGGTTTTCCTGAAGCCAGTATGGAGATATGATGCACAAACATGGGGGAACTACTTGTAATACTAACGTTGAATTCATGCAACGATTTCAAAACAATTTTTTCAAGAGGGTATTAGGGAGTCGCTAGAAACGATAAGGTGCAGGGTATTTTGGGTGTGTTCGTGAAGAAAGCAGTAGGGATACATATCAAATTTTGACATGCATGTGAATCATCTGGCGCTAAACTTACTTCACAGTGGTGAGGAAAAAAGGCGACTGAGGAGGCTATATGTACTGAATTTCACCGATCATTGAAGGCATATATGATCATTGAAGTGATCGTCTATCCGTGAATTTACTGTGATTATTATTTTAAATGTGGTTTAAACATTTGGAATCTAAGCTAATTTTACCAGTTTTTATTGACCTTAATATTTGTGACTGCTCGGATATCTTTAATTTGTGTGACTATTATTTAACTTTATTATTTATATCATTTGTTATTAGTTATATTTGGTCTTTTTAATTAATTGCTTCGTTTGTGTCGTGAGTGGTGAGGCATATAATTAATATTGTACTTGAGGTGGGCTGTCTTCAGATGGTCTTCGTATCTAGATTATCTAGTATCTAATATCATAGATATTGGTGTTCTTTGGTGATGGGTTTTAATTAACAACACATCTCAGGAACGGTCGATCTGAGACTTATCAAGGCTACACATCATTTACATTCTTATATATTATTCCCATTCATCCTCTTAAAGTTATACCTTATGGTAGTTCCATAGGCTAGACAGAAAAAACATATATTTAGTAATAGAGATTTGCCGGTTGAAGCACAAACTTTAATAAGTTGAATTAATGAACTGTATACTGTGAAATTTTATCATTGCGTGAGCTTGGTTTGAACTGAATATTTAGAATCAATAGAATGAACAGTATTATAAAAATAATTGAATTAAATTTACAATAAATAAAATAATTTTTAAACAATTTTAAAAATTCCTGTTTGACAATAAATAGTTTCCTGTGGGAACTGCAAGTGAGGCTATTGTGGTGAGGTGATGCGAGCACTTCGTGCGAGGCTAGGCCAATCATCACCATCAATTGGTAACAAAAGGGGTACTCCGAGGGCACAGTTTTGAAATGCAATGGGATGCTCTTATAATATCTTGCAAACAATCGTTCTATTTTCAAAATTTAAAATGGGTATTTATTAAGTTGAAGGCTAAATTTTGCATGTATCATATACACTTTCGATGTAACAGATAACGGTTATTCGGAAATGTTATATTTTTACGTAAATCTTCCAATTTTCAAATTCAAATCGGATATTTTCTAATAGAATACAATATCACGATGGAACCAACCCAGAACAAAAATTACCTGATATACTCTAAAATGGGCATTATTTAACGCTCTATAGCATACCAATGAACTGTTTACAAAGTTACAACTGTTACTCAAAATTAATGGGAAAGCATTATCTAAAATAAAGCTATATCTTCAAATTTAATAACTACAAAAAGACTATGGCCATAACATTTTATCTCACTGATAACTTCTCATTTTTTGTCATATTTTTTTTCTCTATTGTTATTATTGAATAATTATTTATTGTAATTGTCTTTATAATCATGGATTAGTAATAATTAATAAATAAATATATTTAAATTAAAAAAAGTTTAAAAAAATAATTTAAAAACGTTAATAAAAGAAAAAAGGAGATGAACTGATTTGGAACTGATGTGTCTTCCCTTGTAAAATCCAAATATTTCATTAATTAAAATTTTATTCCGTTATAACTCTGGAATCAATGAAAATAATACCGCTTATGATATATTGTTGAAAAGCTCTGTACTTCGTATGAGGACGTAAAAATTAATAATCAATAATAATAATTTTAAACCACAATATATAAATCGCGTCTACGATTCTAACAGTCAAAGACAAACAACATTTCAAATCAATATAATAGGTTTTAATATTTTTCTTATTATTAATAATAATTATAATAGAAATTCAGAATCGTTTTCAATGATATAGGGAAATAGAAGTAGGCGGAAATTAGCAGAAGGAATAAGTTCCAAAACTAAGAAGCTTTATGTGAAGCAATCAGAACAGCTTACAGGAAACCCTGAATAAGAGGGTGGATAGACAGGAATGGGCACCCCTTCACATCCAACAAAAGGCGTTCCGTTGTTATCACCCTTCCTTTACCCCTTTGTCTTATCACAACCTCTTATCAACCCACATTCACCCTACTCGTTTGAATTCATTCTCTCTTACGTATCCTATTCTTTCTTTCGGCAACTGAGTTAGTGAGTCACATTTCCCGTACGACCACGTCATTTATTGTACCTTATCAATTTTTCCATCACTACGTACTGTCACACATTTATTCAAACACTTATTATTAAAGAAAAGTTTTCGTAACTATTGTAATTTCTGGTTTCATGAAAACGTATAAATAACAATACAACTGCGCACAGACAACCGCTCGCAATTTTTTTTCAATATAAAGTATTATGTTTGGCTAGTAATAATTTTTCTTATATGTGTAATGCAAAAAAAAAACAGATTTAATTTCTATATTTTAAATTTTATTTAAATAGTAATAAAATTTTAACAATTTTGAACTTACAAAATCGATTCATAATTTGGATGTCTATCCTTTATCAATAACTAAATTTTCTTAAACGTTTTAAAATTACACCAAAGGTACAATCATAAATGTCTAAATGTACAGTAGTTTTAAAAAAGAAATTATAAAATTTGGATGCTTTTATTTATATTCGTTTTATTTTAAAAAATAATTGCAATAAAATTATAAAAACTTTTTTATAATATAGAAAATTAATATAATTTAATAATTACCTGAGGAATATTAACTACGCTTTTTATTTTTTATTGTTAATAATGAATAATAATAATTAATATTATATTACTAACCTTCCAGATGCAATCAGTAAGTCAAACGTATTCAAGGTGAATTAAACATTTACGTAACGAAATAAATAACACAAGCAGCAAGGTTCAAGGAAACAGTTGTAAAGTGATGTCACGATACAAGTGCCTTAGTGTGATAGGAGAGTTTACTTAGTTATATAGTACACATATATATAAGTGTATATAATAAAATCTTGTCATCAGTATTTGGTTTTATTAATTAGCCAATGTGGATTCAATCTTGTAACAGCCCCCCCCCTTAATTTTGGTAAATGAATGTAATTTAATACAATTTATTTGTGTTTTAAATTAGACAAATTTCATTTGAACGTTAAATAAAATTACATACAAATATTTCGGTAGTATGCCGTATAATCAATAATAATGGTAAGAATAAACTTCATAAAACATAGCTCGGAAAATTTTGCATTTACATCTGCTTGCTTGTTCCTTTTCAATAAAATGAATTTTTAAGACTAGTATTAATAAAATTAATACTCGTAAATTCCAACATTTTAATAAAATCTCCTAATGTCAATAAAATCTCTCACTGATGAAATAAACCTGATGTCCACGTGTTTGCAAATTTCAAAACGGAAGAGATATTAATCATAGAATCATTAACATTTTGTAAACTATTACTTAAAGCTAATTACTTTCTTTATTATGTCTAATATGTTCAGTGCAATCTGTTCAATTAATGAACAATAAGCAACTCTCCATAGTCTAATGAGTTACAGATGATATATATGACGTATAAATTTGGTGGAGTCTTGTGCAGACTCTGGCCGACCATTCCTGAGTCGTGTGGTAAACTACATTTAATCGAATAAGATCCTTAATGTTTCATAAGGAACAAAATATACCTTGTTTTATATTTAATTGCATTATGATTTTACTCAGTCCAGAATTAAACATTACAGAATGCATAAACTGCAAAACATCGATTCTGAAATTTAAAATTATTTAAATAATAAATGCTATTGCTGCAGAAAAAATAAACATACAAACAATTTTATGTATATAAATAAGTACATACAAAAAATTAATAAATATATATGGGTATAAGAAGATATTGGATAAAATGCATGAAGAAATTCTTGATTTGAATTAGGAGAAAGCTGGTGATTCCCAACTTCGAAGAAAGGGGCTAAGGTAGATCTTTTAAACAAGAGTAATATAAAAATCAATTATATATTTATCAGAGAAATATTTTACTCACTGTAAATGAAAATGTTACTTATTCTTCGGAGTAAACGTGTAATGCTTACCTGTAACATAAAATAGGCATATTTAATAACTAATTTAAAAAAAAAAACCAAAATTAAATTAAATGGATTTAGATCGAGGATTTGCCAATAAACTATAATATGCTACAAAATATTAATTGTATTAATTAAACGTAAGTTAATTTTTGAACTTTCTCACTTACATAGAAGATGTGGGGTACAGATTGCGTGGCGCAATTCTTGATTTGAATTAGGAGAAAGAGGTGAATCGAACTTTTAAGATATTGTCGTAACAGATCTTTTGTGCTCGAGTAATAGAAAAGTCTAAACAAAATCATTTCTCTCTATCGAACCACATTCTAGATCTAGAACGACCTAAAAAGGAGTGTTTTCATTCGCATTCAGATCTCAATGATTAAGAATTCATGACTTATTCCAGGATGTTGGGGATCAACTTATTTACCATTTAGTTATGATTTAATTACGAATAATGTACTGGAGAAAGATAGCGCCTACAAAAATTTACCAGGTCAGAAAAATGATTAGCAACACCTTTCAGGCATGTTAGAAAAAACAATATTTTTTTTTATTATTAACAATTTTAATGTAAATTAAGATAAAGCACACTATTTTTGAGTCAACTATTGGGGTCGCATGATGGACTCTAGGATAGAGAGAGTCATCCGAGTTATGTCCGAAAAAAGAAATCAATCGCCAAACAATCTTAACCATATCAAAATCGCTTCTGAAAAAAACTTCATTTTTTAGTTTTATTCAAAAACTGAAAAATATTAAATAAAATTGCACAGCTACTTAAAAATATATTAATTTATTTATAGCCTTTAATTATTGTTTAAATGTAAAATAAATATTACAAAATTTAAATCGTTAACAATCGGAATAACAAAATTTAAATAAATATAAAAAATAAATATAACATGTATAAACAGAATATTCTTTTTTATAATTAATTCACTTATTTTTCTCATACGGTTGTTCATGAAAAAGGATACAAATACAATAAATCTATACAGCATTTAAAATTTTCCTCTCTAATGAATTTATTTCAAAAAATAATAATAATAATGCCACTTATTTTGTCTTTAGCACGTCTCCTTCGCATGAAAAAATACTACGGCTTAAAAATTACTCAATACGAATATGTTTAATGCAGCTTATTCAACAACTGAAAGTGAACGATTCTCATATGATGCTTCTATCATTAGTTGAGAGGATTACAATTCAATATTATCAGAATTATATAATTTTAATGTAGTTCTCTTCAGACCGTTGAATCTGTTTCAAATAATCAGTTGTATTTAATCCTTAAAATACGAATAAGTACGTCTGTAGCTTTAAAATAACTTGACATATAATATTAATATTTCATATTCACTTTTTTAAAAATAGATATAATTCTACACCTATTAGAATAATTTTCAAATCTGTATTGCGGAAAGTGGAAATGTTATCGCGTTTTCTTTTTTATTTGATAAACCGGTTTTTCACAAATACTATGAAATTTAAAAAATAAATTTTATCTCCAAACTAAAATTAGAATTCGAGACCGTAAGTATTATCAGTCAGTTGTTGAATTATCATCGTTGCTACTCAGATGATATCTTGTTTTACTGCAGTTCGTAATAAATGAAAAGAATATTTAATAGTTATTGTGTGAGCACTCGCTAGAATAAGAAAATTTAAAACCAAAACAGACTCATTTACAATGGACAAAAATATTATTTTTGAACCGCTCGCAATTAGTATTCATTATGAAAAACAAATATATGTATATAAGAATTAACTGTATTGAATCTGAAAATCCTTAAAATAAAAAAAATTAAAAAATTCATTATTTAAGTTGATTCAGTTTAATAGCGACATACAACTGCAATTGTTATTTGAGTTTATGTGTATAAAATATTATAAAGGAAGAAAAAAATTTTATATGTATCTGCATTTAAAACAGTTCTAAATAGTCAAGTCAATTAGGTCAATTAGTCTAGTTCAATTAGGTGAAGTCTAAAAAATTACCAAATTTTAAAAAAAATTTAATAAATATGCACATATCAGAGGTAAACAATGAATCATGTTAAACGGAAACCTTTCACAACAAACCAAAGATTAATTTTTCACTAATGGATAAGATGAATAATCTAGTGCAAATCGGTACGTAATTGGAGAAAATGAATCGTAAATTTTTCTGGAGAATACATGACTGATAGTATAATAAAGTTATTAGAAATACTAATATAGCTAATAAGATCGGAAGATAATTGAGAAAAACAGAATTAACTCTATTCTGCCTCGATGAATAATTAACAGAGATAATGGTTATGTGAGTACTCGTAGGTTACTTGGCAAAATAAGTTTTGAATTTTAAACTTATACACTAGCAGTTCATTAAGCTCGTTTAGCTATGAAAAAGTATTGTCACAGGCGTTAGAAGCTGTCCCTTAAGTAAGTAGTAACCAATTATTTAAAGTTTCACTACTCTTAAGCTAATTTAGCATTTTAATACTTTTTTTAAGGTCTCATATACAGCAATTCTATTCCTCCACAATGTGGAATGCCAACAAGCAAATTGATCCTCTATAAAGAACATTAATTTTAATTTTTAAATAAGTGTTATGCAGCGTCAATTATTTCATGGTATTTATTGCTTTACCAGAGCTAATCTTTCTTTTTCTGTTTAGCTTCCGGAACCACCATAAGGCATTACTTCAGAGGATGAATGAGAATGATATGTATGTAAATATGAATGTAAATGAAGTGTAGTACAGTCTCAAGTCAACCATTCCTGAGATGTGTAGTTAATTAAAACCCAACCACCAAAGATCACCGGTAACCTAGTATCCAAATCCGAATAAAATTAACTGCCTTTACTAGGATTTGAATCTTAGAATTCTCGACTTCGAAATCAGCTGATTTGCGATGACATAAAAAAAAATTTGTTTTAAATAAATTAAAAAAATAATAAAGTGTGTGGGTGTGTATGAAGAAGGTAGAACGGACGGCATAGTGACAGAGTGGGAAGATTATAAACATGTTTTTGTTTTTTATTAAGTTGTTTCAAAAAGAGAATATCCGAGAGTTCGTGAAAACATCCAAGAATTAATTGAGATCAGAAGGTAACGAACACATCCCCCCGAGACTGAGTTATGCTTAATTGCGGGTCTGTCTCAGGGTGGAGAAGAGTGGTAAGGGAGGTTTAGTCGGTATGGGACAGGTTATTTTACGCCTAACAACACCTTGGTGGAGCCTGTTAGCTAGCCTGGGGCGGATAGCGTCCTGGGTCCGAGTCCGACACACTCCACGATGACCCCGTGGTGGCGTGCGTAAATGGCATTCCTTCATCATCGACAAAAAAGAACCTAACAACGATTCATTCGACAATATTTTTATTTTTTCAATTTTAGCTTATTCATTTGACTAGATTTGATTGTTAATTCAGGTTTAATAACATTGATACAATTACCTAACCTAAGGTTTTTGACTCCTGTTTTTTGTACGAATACATAACATACTTCTGCCACGTCTTCTATGAACTTGAAAATGGATCTTAATTTCATCTAATAGAGATGGTAAGGTAAATAAAAGCTGCACATGCAATTAATTGATGCCACCCCATTTCCGTCATCATTTCACTTTATGTAAAATTATCGGTGACATTCATACTCTGGCCTATGACAAGGTATATCGAAATTATCAGATGTTTTAATTTTGTGGCGTATTTCATAAACCCGTTTCTAGATAACGAATTATTTTTAACAGAATAACATTCACATATAATAAAGCTAATATCACTTTACAACATTCTTGTTTAACAACTATATAGAAATCAGTCCAGTTATAGAATAAAATTGTACAATATAGCCGTCTGTAAATTTAAGAAATATTTTTGTAAATAACAATTAGTATTTTTCAAGTTTAAGACACACAGAGTATCAATTAAAACAAATCCATAAAATTACGTGCATGTTAATTACAGATCATGTGATAGAAAAAAATGTAGTTACAAGAAAAGTAAACTATTTAAAAATAAGTAAAATATAATCAGTTAATCAACATCATGTTTTTAAGTTGTATTTTATGCTGCTATTTCTTAAATCTTCACATTGGAAGAAAAAACCACTTATTACTCGTTACTCATCGTCTCAGCCTTGTTTACGAGCATCATCATCCAACTGTCATAGAAGTAACTGATTACATTTCATTGTAGATTAATACATAAAAACAACATAACAGACTACCTTCTCATTTTTCAAATAAAAATTGGAAAAAAAGAAAAGAATTTATTTTTCAACTTAAAATGAAATTTAATATCAGAGAAATAAATATTTATGCGATATATCTGGGTTTCTCTTTTTTAGCCCTTATCAAAGAATTTCTTCAATTTACTTATATCGTGGAGTTAATAAAATTCGAGATAAAGATGTTATATATTGGTTTTCAGATAGCGGAAGGAAAGCAGAATAAATCATTATACTTACTTTGTCATTTTAGTTCTTATGAAATTTAATTTTCACTTAAAGATAGATTTTTTCTTTGTATTCTACAGGAAATTAATTTAAAAAATAGCACGCTAGACTGATGTTACTTCATTTTACCAAGGTATAAGAAAATTATGTTAATAGTGCCTCCTTCTTAAAACCCATAAATAAAATACCCTTGCAGAAATATGAACGATATATATATATATTTTTTTTACTACGTTACAAAAAGTAACCAATAAAAACACCAGTTAAATAATATTCACAAAAATTTCAATAACTACATTATTCATACTACTTTAAACCACCAAATTTCACATAAACTGCAACAGATCAGATAATAAATCACAATATTAACAGAGAAAATAGAAAAAAAACAAAAGACAAAAACGAAAATTCATCTCTATAAAAATTTCTATTACAGTTCAAAAAAAAAAAAGAATGAAACAATGTTTTCATCAGAACAAAGAACAAAAAAAAAAACAGATCATCACATCAGAATACAAACAATGCCCCAGGATTTTAAAAAATAAACTGTTCCGACTGCATAAACTTCCAAAATGAACAAATAGGAAAAATAAATTCAAAGAAAGAATAAATTAATTTATAAAAGCACTCCATTGTAAATAGAATCGGCATTTTCCAGCCACCTCATCAAATCACAAACACATCAGCACAAATAAGCCACATCTTAATAAAATTTAATTTTATAAAACAAACAAAACACTTAACAGATATAACAAATTATAAACACAGTGCAAATGTAATATACTTTTTGACCAAATACTAAATAAGTACCTTCTCGATTTAAATACCAGTCAGAAATAAGTTGAACTGAAAACGCAGTTGGATAACAGCATAGCTGATATGATGATACAGTAAAAGACATATTTCTAAAAAATTTTAAGTAAAACAACCAAGGTTACATTTTCAATTCGGTATATGTGCCATCAGCGTTACAAGAGAATCTTTTTTTTTTAATGGAACAGATAAGAAAAACTTTAGCACTTTATCTATAAACACGAAACTCATGCCAAATAATTCAATAGATAAGGTCAAATTATTGTGCCAGATTAATAGCAACATCACAACGAAATCTACCCTTAAACTGGACAGTTTAGAGTAAGCAACATATGCATTAAATTTTTAATTTGAAGGAAGTTAAATTTTCTTCAATATTTGAAGGATATTTTAATGTTTTAGTTACTTATTTTTTATAAATAACCTAACCGCTTGAAAAGCCAAATATTTAGATCATTTTATAAAATTAATTTTATAAAAATAATGTAACAATTAAGAAAAGCAATCTGTATAAAATATTGATTTTCGTATTAAAAAAGGTTCTTACACATTTATCATGAAACAAACCAAATAGCCCGTGCGACATCCTTTAGAAACTAATCAATTTCCTGTCCTTTAAAATAACTTCCCAGAAACGTTTCAGGTTCACAGCTGTAAACAGTCAGAATAGAAAAAAAAAGTAAAAACTTCAGCTAACTTATATTTAATTTAACTGTCTAAGAAAGTTTACTGAAGTTGTAAACTCTTGAACAACGAATTACTGTGATCAATTTATTAATCTATGCAAAAAATATTAAGGGATGCAATAAAATTACTTCAATATTGTAAGGTAAAATTGTTAAACAGAAAAGAATTAAAGTTAAATTTCTAGATGAAATTCATCGTTATCTATATTCGCTCTAAATTAAAGTAAACTAAAAAGTTAAAAAATAACTTTAAAAAATAAACTTAAACGAATTTATCATAATTTGTACGATACTCATATCTTTGTATAATATTATATAACTGTTCAGACTTATTAAAACCGAAAACAAAATAATTTATTTTTCATATCATTAAAATAAACCGGATAGGAATTTTACATCATTCGGAAAGAAATTATTAAATGCATTAAAGTTACTTAATTATTTTATTGCGGAATATTGGTACAGTTTTATTCGTTTATGCAGTTCACTCTACTAAGTTTTAAAGTACCGTTGTGTTAAAAATGATAACGTACAATGCAAACTTTTATCTTTCAAATCAAACCAAGTTGATAATTACAAAGTTTTCTTTTGTTACCGAATAAAACGGTATCAGATAACCAATTAATTTAGTTTCTCTTGAAGGAAAATTTTGAAACAGGATTTTCTTTATCTAATTCATCTTAATCTTATTCATTTTAATTTTTTCATCCACCTAGTTTTCAATACTCTTTTTAATACCAAACAGTAAAAAGAACATTGGTCCTTTTGATTGAGTTTATTGTGTAACTTTTTTGATGTAGAATGTCAATTATATTGGTCTCAGATAAGAAGTTAGTATTTATCTAAAAAGGGTTCAGATTCATGCTTGAAACTGATTTAATAATCTTTGATGGAGTAAGTAACAAATCTAATGATCGAGTAACCCCCAGCATTACAAACATTTTATGTTACATACTGTAATGTAACATCTTTCTTGATAGATTTTATGAAGAACAGCAATCGTTTAGTGCTAGGAATATGTAGAAAAAGAAGAGTGAAATAATTTTCGTTACCCTCCTAACTGAACCAAATAAGCTTTTGCTTAACAACATCCCAAGCCCACATAAATCCGATTGATGTTCAGTCTTATAGAGGATTAAACAGAGTGACAAGCTTTTAAGTGAAACAACTAGTCAGACTTTTTGGTTTTCTGAGAGTAATGACTTTCAAAAAATTGAGAAAATTTTTTTTCTGAAATTCTTTACTTTTAGAAAAAGAAACTTTGACTAGTGTCTCTTGGGTATCTCATCTCAGGTGTTGCACAGATTGCCAGTGTAAGATATACTCGTACTTGACATTAGTGTTGTTGACATTAGTGTCAAATATCAAATTAATGTAGTATTTTTTGAAAAAAATTATTTGAAAAAGCGTTATACGTACTGATTCAAATAAACTAGCAAAATTATCTATGATTTCTTTCAATAAAACGTTGTACTCAAATTATTAAAAAAAAAAAAAATTGTAATTCGTGAATGTGTGAATAATATCAGTTGATGAGAGATTTCATTATCTGTGATAGAGTGCTTTTAATAACTTTGTTACTTTCTCACTTATACTTTGTAATCGAATAGCCTTAATAGCATAGTACTTCAAATTCTAGGGAAAATTAGCTCTTAAAATATTGCTGGAATTAGTTCAACCACAGCCTCGACAATGAACTCTTACCCCGCCCAACAAGTGACGCTTTTTCACTCTCTGATTATGCATAATTCTAATTTGTTTCAGACTGCTACCACCCTAAATTCTTCTTTATTATATTATACAATTTGAGTTAGTTATAATTTTATTTTATTTTTTGTTGTATCAATGAGATTAAGTATAAAACTTGTCAATCTAAACTTTTCGTTAGGTTAATTAATCTAAGTTGAAATTTAATGTAGTTTTACTACAAAAATTTTGATATTAGACTTACTACACCTAATACACTTTTATATATAAAACACCTTATACAACACATACTTTTATATATAACACATGTAGTGTGTTATCCAGTGTATCCATTTCATAAATCAGCTAGTATTTATAAAATAAAAGATCGCAAAAAAAACTCCGTCAAATATTTGAATTCTTTTATAAAAAATGTAAACTAAGAAAGATTGTTTCTATTTAATTTTATAATTGAATTACATACTAACTATTTTATATAAGATAGTTTTATTACGTTTTGTTTTTTTTTTTTTTTATATAGTTTTTATTCATAATTCTAAATTTAAGAAATATCAAAGATATTGTAATGGAATAGTACACAATTCTTTGGTCAAAAGGATGAGACAAAATGAATAGATTATTTATGCCAAATGAATAAAATGTACTACGAATAATTTTCATTAACAGACAGATATATTTTTAATTGATACTTTTCTTCATAAAATAATGAAAATGAGATAAAGGATTTCCTACTTTTGACATTTTTTCAAAAACAAAAATTTATATGAGCACTTTAACTAAAGTGATTAATGTTTCATTAAATTCGATTCATTGACTACTGATTTAGCCTCAATTTCATAACAAAACTCGTTTATTTAAATCCGAACTAAACTAGTTGAAGTTAGTCTAGTAATCACGTTTATTAAATAGACTTCATTAAATAAATAGAGATTATAAAGTTGTACTTCGTAAATAACATTCAAAATTAATTAAATTTTAATGCGTATTTGTATACAATATTATTACGTGTATCAGAATTAAAAGTGCAAATAAAATAATATAATATAAAATAATAAATAAATAAATATGTAATGAAGATATGAGGTATCAGTTGTATCATTTATCATAATTCAAACATTGATGAGGCATTTGATACACGATAAAATTTTATCAAAAATATCACCTGTCTGGTAAGCACATATGTCCCCTCCACAGGAAGCAGTTCTCTTACATCCAACTCACTTGCCCAAAGTGTATGCGTCCGAAATTTAATATACAATAGTTATACTAAAAATTTATTTAAAAATTAATTCGTTTAAAAGTACAATATATTGTTTTTCAAAAGAATGATTATTCTTTATCAGAATACAGTATTTTACTAACACAGATTAACAGTTACAATTAAAAATTTATAAAATAAATATGGTTTTAAATAAGTAAATTCCCCTTAAATTGTTATAAGTCAAGTTTTATTAGTTTACTATTTACCAAAATAACCATGATCACATGATAATTAAACTACGATTAACTATTACAACTAAAGCTAAACGATGATCAAATATACATTACCAAAATAGAAATCATATTTTAAAAAATGTTATTACTTAAATTAGAAAACTATCGTGCGTTGTCTTTAAATGGTGAACAACTAGTTAACCACTAATTAGTTTATTATAATTATTTAGCCGGCAACGAATTAATTTATTAATATAACACATAATGGCTTAAATATTTTTTTTACAGTTGTATATAAAATATTGCATAATTAAATCATTACTATTTAAAAACCCTATTGCATATTTGAAATAAACATGCCATACAGCTTTAACTATTGTTATTATTTATAATATCTCACATTAAGCTTAATAACAAAAATATATTTAAAGATTTAATTAGTTGTGTACTAACTTCTATAGTGGGAAACTGAAAATTAATAAAGTGTATTCTATTGGAAATTTTTTAACTCAAAAGAAACGCCCATATATATCTTAACTATCCGGAAATTGTTCAATTTCTTTTAAATCTATTTCCAGAGGCTGTTTCTTTAATTATGAGGAATTTTGTTTTACAAATTTATGTGGGAAGATAGTCTTTTCTCAACTGCTTATTTTTATGGATGGCGAAAAAAAAATAACTTTTTTATATCTAGTATTGTAGTGACAAAACTCGGATAAATGATCGAAGACGAGACAGGTTTTGGTCAATAAATCCTCACAGAGCTTTGAATATAGATTGGAGAAATTATTATTATCTTATTCGATTAAAAAATAATTGCACGATACTGTACGTTCCTATCTGGGGACTCCAAATTTAAAATTCTGTACTTTTTTTTACATTCCCAAGGCAATTGGACCCGCCGTTAGGTATTACGCAGTCGCCGTAGAGTGTCATGGCAGCAGATTAACTACTACCTCAAAACCTCAGGTCAAGAACTGGACCCCCCATTGGAGTCTCCCCGGTTTCATCGAGACCCCTAGACTCCGTGCTTCTGGGGTACCGAAGAGCCCCTCCTCCGGAGAGCTGCCCCTATCCTTACTGAGGGTCAATGTGCATTCCACATATCCGGCCCTCCCCCTCCCATGTGGACCCTTTCACACCTCGAGGAGCCCTCATGCGTCATCAGAAGTACCCCGATCCAGAATACTCTTGCGTGTACTCCAGACCCGGGCACACTGAGCAATTGGGCTGCCTCCCTGGCCCTACATGTCGCCACGGTACGCCTCCTCATTGTCCCACATTTCCCCGCTGATAACGCAAACGTCTAGTTGTGTCTTCACTACAGCGTCTAATAGGCATCCTACATTCCATTACCTACAAGGATAGTCCATGTGCAACAGAGATCTTTCCTCTGCACCATCCAGTCACCCTCAGAGCGCAGTTGAAATTCTGTACTTACTAGGCTATAAAATAAGTTATGATAACCTGGAAAAACAAATCTTCTTTCCAGCATGGAATTTATTTATAATTAAGCTGAATCTATCCTTTTAAATGCTTATTTACATAATTGTACCATCAGAAAACACCTTACAGCACTACTCCAAGAGATTTACAGTAACGATCAGTTTCAACCTCCTCTTCCAGATTTAGCCTCATTTTTCTATCCTATGAAAGCGATTCCTTGTAAGAGATGAAAAATTCCATGGTCTCACTACTGAAAGCCATTCTGCCCAATTTAATATAATATTACAGGGATTGATTCTATCACTAGTTTTTTAAATCACTAATTAGTTGTCATCACTTTATTTTGTTAAACTTACATTCCTCACGACTTGTGAGCAAAGTTAGATTGTCCACATATAAGATGAACAAACAAGGTGACAATTTGCAACTCGCATGGCACATCGAACAACTTTCATCCAAGAAGATGAGTAAAGAGGTTCGTGACTTAGGGAGCGTATTCACCCTTTTATATTTTCCGTGCAAAGATAATAAAACTATTCCTCTCGCTTGGTATGTGAGTAACAGTTAATCTATAGTCAAGTTTAACAAGATGTGTACATGGTAAACAAAAACAATGCTCTAATAGATGAAAGATCATATTA
The DNA here is from genome assembly GCA_010016005.3 of Zanna intricata. Taxonomy (NCBI): domain Eukaryota; kingdom Metazoa; phylum Arthropoda; class Insecta; order Hemiptera; family Fulgoridae; genus Zanna; species Zanna intricata. Next base: position 19,228 of record JAAAKQ030493823.1, read on the forward strand.
AAAGTTATCGATCTGTGACCCGTTCAAAATCCGATTACAGATCTCAGAAAGAGCCAAGGAGTAAAGCCATAATAGTTTTTACTTACCATGGAAAAGTTTTTTAAAAAAGAATGCTGATTAATTCAAAACATCGATTACAAATTCAAATACTTATGATATTTCAAGGATCAGTGTTATTTGACGATAATTACCAATCTCAAAAGGATTCCCGCTTATATCAATTATCAGTTGAATAGTGTATTTAATTTTCTGCTGTAATATTAAAGAATATAAGGACTTGATATTAATTAAAACATGTGAGGGGAACATTAACTTCTGGAAATAGAGTTTGAGAGAATTTTAAGTGAGATCTCATCCATCAAAATGAGGTCATAATTTTTCAGCAAGCTAATTACTGCAGAAACCTCATAAACAATGATATCATTGAGGAAAAGGGAGCAATCAATCTGCTGTTTACGTAAGCACAAGTGAGAAATTGCACTCATTAAAGACGTGAAAGGAGTACGTTGTGTAGATAGTTTGTATAAAGAAAAGGAACTAAAGTTTCCGACATTAATTTTCATGTCATTGATTAATTTGTCGTTTTTTAATAAAATGATACTCTATTTTTTCTGAGCTTAATCAATTTTCCTATTTATTGTTTGGTATAACACTTAAGATTGGAGAAATTTATCGCTTTATCATAGAAAGTGTTTTTGAAAACGTAATCAATTTTTGAAACATTTTAGTTCACAATTTATAATATATAGTTTTTAAAATCTCTTTTCTGGTCATGGGCAATATCAGTTCCTTCTTTTGAAGATTGTATTAAAACATCTGCTACGCCATAACGATTCATCTTCATTATTTCCTTTTTTAACATTTTTTTTTTAATTCCAGAAAATTTAAAAATAAGACCCAAAAATTCGACCAAGATTTAAATTCAGTAAGTATAACTAAGAATTAATTCATGCCAAGCTATATGTCAGACTGTTTCTGAATGAGTCTATACTTTGAGGAGTAAATTTATTTTTCCTAATGATCTGAGGCTGTTTCAAAATCCAATACCTTGGTACGTATGGGTAGGAATACATGTGAATGATCTGTCAGTCTTAGTTCTGCAAACTGGTCAAATTTGTCTACATTTAATTCCTATTTAAATCACCTTAAAATGTTACAATAAATAAAATAAACTTGAATGCGTATCAGAAAGCAAAAAAATCTTTCTATAAAATCTACGTTAGTAAAATCGACTAAGTTTTCTTTATCGATCATATTTTCGCCAATAACGGTTCTCAATCTAAATATCAATCTTAATATACTTTCTTATTAAATGATATCTAAATTATATTAATAAATACATCTATGCTTCTACATAAACATGCTACATTCGACATATGAAGAAACAAAAGCTATCATCTGTATCAACGAATATAGAGATAAATGTGTAAAAAACTGTACGATAAGTCGATACTATATCACCTATATCAGCCTGCCTGGAATAGGTATTTAGAAAGCTAGAATAAGAAGAAGAGGGATTACAAATAAATGATGTATATCTAAACCATCAAAAATTATTTCATGATTTAGTTCTCACAAGATCCGTAACAATCTTGTTACATATATCTTTCCCAACAGGATGTCAACTGAGGGTGATACAATCAAAGAACGTCGAGTGAAGCTGGAGTGTCAAGCATTCGGGAGACTTAACATCATTTTCAAGAATAAACTTCCTTCCTGTCTTAAAAAGAAAGTCTTTGACCATTGGATATTGCCAGTCCTTACCAATGAAAGCGAAACTTGGACATTAAACATCAATCATCACAGAAGCTAGGGGTAGAACAAAGAAATATGGAAAAATTTATTCTTGGAGTTACTCGACATGATAGGAAGACCTTCTTT
>JAAAKQ030493845.1:0-21106 GCA_010016005.3 Zanna intricata
CATCGTCTCCCAAGCTCTTACGGCCACGTTTAAATTCAGCTGCCCATAATTTCACTGTGGTAAATGATGGTGCAGAGACCCCATATACAGAATCCAACTCATCTTTGAATTGCGTAGGCATATTGCCTTTCAAAAACAAATATTTAATGACAGCTCGATACCCGATTTTGTCCATTTTCATAAAAATACTCACATCAACTCACTCAAACGATTACATAACAACTGCGCATCCAAAATGGCTGAAACTTTGGTGAGTAACTGTCAACAGATGAACAACAAAATTCGAGTGCAGCCACCGACGAGTGCTGCTATCTTCATGTTGAGGTCGGAAACTTTTCAGACCACCCTCGTATTTGCATAGTAAATGATGTATTTAAATCTCTTTTTTCTCTCTCTTTTTCTGTTTAGACTCTGGAACTACCATAAGGTATTATTTCTGTAAGCATACATTTAGTATTTTTCAAATGCAGTGAAGTACAAAAACCTTCAATATAAAATGATTTTCATTATTACTATTTTATCCTCATCATCCGCCTTAGCCTCCCTAAAAAAAAACCTAGCTACATGTTGGTATTTTATTATTTTTCTATTTAATGAAAACCACTGTATTTTGCAACCATTTACTTATCAAAATATTATTTGAACTGTTGAGAATAAAATATGATCAGTAAGATAGCATTATAATTTTCTAATGTTGATATTTCTATAAAAGATCAGTTTTCACATTCACGGATAAGCTTTCTCCTTAGTTACTGTTTATTTAATATAAATTTAATTAGGATTCTACTTAACTTCAATTGATGAATGAGAAATGAAGCTCTTAAAACAAAGTAATATTTTAATAAAAGAATTCACCCATCAGGTTGGTTTAGTGGTTAACTCATCATTGCAAATCTATTATTTAACAGCTAATTTTTAAAGTCCAAAATTGTTAAATTCAAACCCTAGTAAAAGTTAATTGCTTTTATATATATTTTTTTTATACTAGACAGTGGATGGTGTACTTTGATGGTTGGCGTTCAATTAACCTCATATCTTAAGAATGGTTGACCTGAGTCTGTACATGACTATATCTCATTTACATGTTATACATATCATCCTCATTTCATTGGACCATAGAGAGGGGGAATTGCTTATTGTTCACTAGTTGAACAGATGTAACATACGTAGAAAATTAAAAAAAAAAACTGAAATTAAAATTAAAAAAGTGAAATAATTCCTAACAACTTTCATTGATGCCAAAGTCTGGAAATAAGATACCGAACAGTAATTTGTATTCATTACATGTAAATAAGCATATATATAAAAAAGTAGTATTGAAGTTTTATCATTGTAATTTCTATCTGGCCAGCCATGATTATGCAAATAGCATTTTATTATAAAGAGTTGCAGAGAATTTTCTCTTTTCCACCGAAAAAAATTTGACTCATAATTAAATTCTCCTTTAATGATTTTTATATGAAGTACAAATTTAAATTATCACACATAGTTTATTTTATGTTGTGTAAAATTCTCTGCCATTGTAAGTTTAAACTAGGGCTAACATGCAAACTATTTTAGGGAGTAATGAAACATTGTTATCTTATATTTTACAAGTTCTTTGGGCTGTCCATTTATATTCAAATATATTAGTTACTGTAGTGTGTTTCAGCGTAGATAATTCAATGTAGATAATTTCATTTATCCAGTTTACCAAAAATAGATGGGAGATTTTATTATTTTGAGATACAGGCTTTTTCCTCTAAGGATGTATTTTTACATTGCTGGGTTTTAATTTTTAATTGTCATTTTTAAGTTTATTTAATGATAACTCAATATATTTTTGCCCAGAAAAAAATTCTTGTTGACATAATCCTGCTACTGTACTGCTTATTGTAACAATCAGAATAGAATAGTTTTATTTCAATGTTAGTTAAGAAATTCAATATCTTCCTTTTTCATCCTTCATTGCTCCTATAGGCTTTCCTCTATGTTGATCATTGCTCAGGACTCTGACTCTCAGTTCATTGCTGGTTTCGGTATTGAATTGTATATTTTGATCATAAATGTTCTGAATATTGCTTTTGGTTTGAAAATGTGTTACTCCACATATAAGCTTCTGTTACCATGCTAATTAACTTACCAAGCTTTCAACTTTTACAATACTAATATTATCTATAATTATTGCACCTTAAAATGCCAATCCACTAACTTATTTGAAAGTTCAACTTTCATTCATCTACTGTAACTGGAGAATGTGTATAATTATTCCCTTTTTTCTTATATTTATTTCTTACCTACTTCCTTATAGCTTCGCGAATATTTCTTCATCTTATATTATTTAGGCAATTCTCTATTATCATCATAAGCCTAACACTATTTTTTTTTTAAATTCCTGTTTGTTTATTTATTATTAATTTCATTAAATTTTCTAGCACTACTATTAAACATATTATTAAAAGCGTCCTTATCATAAGTTTTTCTTGTTCAAAAATTATTTGACAACCTACCTACGATCTACTTTATTCAGTATTATTTTATAATACTTAAGATACTAGGCATGTCAGCTTGAAGGAAACTTAGCTTGTTCACTGTTTCATACACAGGACACTTATGTACGAAGGACATAGGTCTTCTTTGAAATGAAGCCTTAGTATTTTTCTTTAATTGATATTTTATATATCAATTATAGTTACATCAGATATAAAACCAGAGTGATTAAATAGTTGCTTGTAATTCTTGATTATGTTGATAATTTTTTCTAGAACTGAAATGATTACCTCCTCGTCCATCCTCCTGCACACATTACTTCCATATTTTTTTTTTTTAACCTCTGGAACCACTGTTAAGGTGTATATCTTCAGAGGATGAGATGAATGAATTGTAGCATGTGTGAAAAATGCCATGTCTGACCGGGATTCGAACCCGGAACCTATTATTTTCATATCTACTTATATTAATTTCCATCTCCAACTCTCGTAAGACTTTAAAGTTCCTAAAATAAATTTTCCTTTTTTTCAATAGCTTATTATAATTCAGTTATCAAATTTTCTCTTTGTAATTTTATAGAAAATTGTTTAAAATTTATTTTTTATTTTCTCATAAAAGTTACTAATTTCTTAAACCTTTTATTGTTTTCTACATCCACTAATCATTGCTTCTGAAATTCTTGAGGTTTTTTATTTTATTTTTTTTTTTTTTATTTCTTGTTCATGAAATCATAAAAGTAATTTTCTAATATAAATCTAGATTTACAATATTTTATTTTTCCTGGTATTTTACTCTAAGAAAAGCAGAAATGAATGAGAATGAGGCAGGAGTCTAGTGTTGTCCCCATACTTCAGATTGCATGGGAAAAAAATAGTTAAACAGAAAAGCAAAATTATTTTTCATATACAGTGAAAATGTAATAAAAATCATTATTTCTTATCAAAGTTAGATGAGATGAGATTGATATGATAGAGTAATATAACTATCATTCTATTATAGGTAATATGATGAGATGATAAATAGTATGATGCGTAACTGATATGGTACCCTCACCACTTTCTTATGAGTACTGTCTTGGGTATACAATCTTGTGTATTTGTTGTAGTATTTTTAAATAATACTTTACATTTATGTACATCTGGTGACTCAGGTAAATAAAACAATGTTAATTGTTAAATTATTCCAGGAAAAACACAAAGTACAACAATAGTATAATTAATGCAACACAAGGTTTACAGTAATTACTTTAGATAGCAAGACATTACGTTATTATTATACATTACTATTGCATATATGTACAGTATAGGCTAGGGTGGTTGGCGATTTAACCCAGTTTAGAATGAATGGATAAATTCTTTGCTTGGAGTAGCTTCTGCTCAATTATGCAGATAAGCAAAAGGCTCAAAATTCTTTTCTTCAAAAGAAAAGTCTTCTTTAAAACCACTTGGCTGTTTATTTTGGTAAATGTATTAACTGGATTGTGCCATAATAATAAAGCTAATAATTATTCTGGCAGCTACTTTCTCTTTATATTAATATGTTTGGTTTAACAGAATTCAGCAGATTATTGAAAATGTTTACAATAGTACAGAGTACAGTTATAGAAAGTCTGATTATCTGTTTTAATTGCATAACATTAATTATTTTTCCTGAAACATAAAAAGATTTATTAATTAAATTTTTATTTATTGTTATAGTGGGCCCACCACCAAAATTAGAACCTCTTGCATGGTATGCAGTTGTTTCAATTCTGCCTACATCACTGTGTGCTTTTCTTGGTCTTTATAGAGGATTTTCAGCACTTAGTGAATCTTCAATAGAGGTAAGAAGTTTTTTGTATACTAATATATTAATTGTCTTAATATACTAATTCATCTTTTAATTAAAAAATTATTGATAATTTATGCAATAGTGTGTCATATGCTGGCTGATGCCATCTGTAAAATTTCATTTTTGACATCTACATTCTCTTAATTAGAAAAAGTTTGCATTCTATTTGCATAAATATAGCTATTATACCGTCTAAATATAGATATAACCAATTTTACGATCTAATAGCTGGAACCAATAAAAATGCTGAATAATTGTGCTATGTATTTTGTATCAGATTTGAACAAATAAAAACTGTAATAAGGTTTGGATTGGGTTGGCTAAGAGTGTTTTTCTTCAGAAAAACTGCCTGCAAGTTTTTCTGAAAGCATTCTAAACATAGAGTTAAGATTATTTTCTTTATTTTTATTGTTGGTCATTGAACTTTGAACAGAATTTATGAAGGAAAATTGTATAGTTGAAGATTATAAAAAGATTTTGTAATTGTATCACCTAATGTTGTGATTTTGTATTTAAAGTTTATGGCTGCTTTGCTAAAAAAATAACAAAAAAACTGGATTGTAAGGAGTCACTTATAGATAGTTTCTCCTTTTCTTATCATGTTTTCTTTATTTAAAGGGAAATTACAAAACTAAACTTTATCAATGTAGATTGCCAAATAAAAATTCATTCTTCTGTAAAAATAGTAATGCAAAGCTATAACCTTACTGCTTCTAGTGATTTCCATAAATTTCTGGCATATTTGAAAGGATATGATTACACATAACAAAGACTGAATTATTTTAATATTAACGTAAAAATGAAATAATGTTAACAAAATATTATTATTAAATATAAAATGAAATATTATTCACAAAATATTATTTTAATGTTATTAACATAAAGATTTAACAATGTTTATCACTTTAATTAGTTATATATTTATTTTGTAGACTTCAATATTTATGGGGAGTTATAATAATTTTGATATAAACCTTATATTACAACAGCTTACACAATACAAAGGCAACATCACTCTCAACAATAACAAAAGATAGAGAAAAATTATAAAAATATTTAAACATTACAATTTGCCTCATTAGGAAGAAGATTGGTCTTTGGTCTTTAGAACTGTTGTTTCTGGGCCAAAGCTCAGAAACAACAAAGAAAGCAGTTTCAAGTCAAAAGAACAACAGAAAACAGTAAGAAAACAGTCAAAAGAAAGACTATCAGCATCATTTTGGTACAGTCATACTGTGACAGAAAATCTAAAATCTGTGATTGTAGAGCATTTTATAAAGCCTGATGTTTCAAAAGTATTGCATCTCTGTCAGTAAAATATTTAGTAGCAGAGCATGTATAATCAAAAAATTACTTACTGACTGACTTCTTGAATTGGACAAAGACATGGGAGACAGAAAAAGAAAATCCTGTTGTTGGTGTAAAGTTGGTCTGCACATAAAGTAGGTTGTAGATGGAAAAATATTAAACTTGACTTCTCCTCTCCTACTTGTATATGTTTGTTGCAGTCACTTGAATGAAATCTCTGACTGTGGCACCATCATATGAAACCAACAAAGAGAATGAAAAAGAAAATGTTGAAACAATGTCATCAGCAGTGGCAGTGAAGTTCTTGAGAAGTTGAAATTTATATTTAAAAAACAAAAGAAACAGTTCTCAAGTTCTTATTTGCAACAGGGCAGTTTGCAGAAAATTACATACTCTGAAAACAAAACAAGCATTAATGACTCTATCAAGTCACATAAATGTACATGTACAGTATTTTGTTTTTTTTGTTTACTCTTTTTTTCTAACATTAAGCTGCGTGTTATTTTTAAATCCCCCATATGATGCTGTATATAATATTGTAAAGACCTTAGGATTTTCTTTTATCTGCTGATTCTGTAAGGACCAAAATGCAATTGCAGTAGGCATAGGTGAAAGGTAAGACATAGAGTAATTGCGTTGCTTAATATAGGATTTTTTTTTTTTTCATTAAAACTTGTGTTTTCTGTATAACATCTTTTTCAAAGTAGGTATAAATAACAGGATTCTGTGATGTACTTTATACAGATTTCACTTTATTTTTTTTTGTCCTTTTTTAATGGTCAGTTTTTTTATTGAGAAATGATTACATTATTTTTTCTTAAAAACCTCCGTAATATGTTAGATAAACTGGATTTGGATTTATTTATTTCATTGGTTAAAACAAAAATTATTTAATTATTCTTCCAAAAAAAATAATATAGCATTATTTCTAAAAGGGGAAAAACGATAAAGGTCCACTAATCTATCCCAAACATTATACAAAATTGAGAAAAGTAGATAGCAAGACCAACAAAAATAGATATTTATGATATTGAAAAGAAATAGATCTTCTCAATATAAATAGATCTTGATATTTATTTATAGACAAGTTAATTTTTCAATTGAAATTTATATTTTGTATATATAAAAGCTGTCTGTTATAACCTATAGAGATTAGATCACGTAAGGAAAGTGATTTATTTCCTGTAAAGGTATTATTTATGTTTTTTTATTAATCTCTTCATTTGACTGGAAATATTTATAAATTATTTTTTAATAGTCTGTTGCTGTTTATTTTTTAGTACTTGGTAACAAATTCTGTAAGACAGAATTATTTTTCCCTATTAGATGTCAATTATTTGCAAAACATAGTAACTACTCAATAGTAATTACAAGTGTGCTAACAAATCAGTATACCTGAGTTGAGTTATTATAATTTTGTAACTTAAATGTGTTACCTCCCTAAATATTAACTGTCTTTACAGATGCAAAATATTTTTACATTCTACAAATTATTTGACAAATACGTCATTTTGTTACAAATAATGAGGCATGCTAAGAAAATTTTGGAGTAAAATAAAGAGGACATTCAAAACTTGTTTATAAATAAGTAATCTGTAACTACAGATGCAATTTGCTTGTTCAGTCATTATCATCAGTAGCTATAAAGGTGTTAATAAACATATTTATAAATTAAAAACAAAGATAAAAATAAGAGAGATTTCTGTTTTGGAATTTTATCTGTACTTACAGAATAATATAATTTTTTTGATGAAAAGATCATACAATCTCATTGTTAAATAGTTTAATCTAAAAACAAAGTTTAAATTAGTCTATACCTTCTAAATTCTCCTCTTGGTCTGATTACAGGTAATTCTTTTTCATTAGTTTGTTACTACTTTTATTTCTGCGTTTAACAGATTCTTCTATTACTAAAGACTATGGTGGTTCTGGAGGTTAAACAAAAAAAAAAAACTACTAGGAATAATGACCGATAAAACATTCATCATTTAACAGTTTTCACTGAATTTGATGCTCTGAAATTTTTGTGTCCTGAATTTAAAGAGGAACCTGATGGGTTCCTCTATAAATTAATTTTACTACAGTTGATGATTGGCACAGTGAGGTTGTGGATTGAAGGAAAAAGAATATTGAAATTCTTCATTGATGGGATGAGAAAGCTAGTTTAATATTGATAGAAATGAATAGCTATAAGTGGTGCTGAATTGAAAAATAAAGATAACATTGTGTAGCCAATAAAATATACATTTATATTTTTTACTTTCTTTCAAATACTTCTTTTTATTAGTGGCTTTACTTTCCAACCATCCCTCCCAAAAGATATATATACAGTAGTTTTTTATGTCAATAGTAGGTGGATGGGGTTATTTTATCTGTGATTATAAGGAGATTCTATAATACTATTAAGTTAATTTTTTTTTTGTGTTTTTAATATAATCCAGCTGCTGTTTTTATAGTTATGGGTATCATCATCAAGAGTTTTTTGAACATGTAGGTGTAAATGTAAAATTAAAATTTTATAATTTAATTTGTAACTGTTTAACATTTGTATTCCAGATACATACTGACCAGGGTATTTTGGTAAGATTCCATGAATGATTTGTATGTTACTATGTGTCTAAGTGCATGAAAAATTATTTAGTTTTATATTCTGCTATAAAATATTTCAAATTCATTTCACTTGTTCAGCTTGACCTTTTCCTGCTTGATGATTTTAAATCTAGTTACTGTTACTTGTATTCAGTGTACCATAAACATATTTAAAACAACATTATTTTTTGCCAATAAGGGCATATTTAATTCTACAAAACATGAGGCAAATTTTTTATAATATTCTCTTAATCAGATGGAGACTGATATTAAAATATTTTAAGCTTAAATTTTTTTTTCTTCATGATAAGTGTCAAGTAAGGATAAATATACATAATACAGGATGAGTAACATAAAACTGAACCCATAATGAAACCACACCCAACACTGTTTATGAAAGACTCATACACAACTAGCATGACTAGTGAATGTATTTGTTACTACTGATTGTTGCTGCCACTTGTCAGGTGGTTATATGATGGTGCAGAATATAATTAGTTGCAGTGCATTATTGTGAGTGCAATTGTGTTTGTGTAAAATGCCCTAGTCATTCCAGGAGAGGATAGCTATAGTTGAAGCCTATATTCATTCTCACTTGTATAAAGAATCGCTTCAAGTATTCATAAAAAGATTTCCGAATGCCTATTCTCAGTGACTAATAGCACACATGATCTAGTGAAAAAATGGCAAACAATAGGTTTAGTTTTAAATGCAAAACAAAATAGGCAACCTTCCATTAAGACACCACAGGCCATCGCCAATATTGAAAGGAGAATTACTGCCACTCCAAAAAAATCACTATGCAAGTTATCCCAAAAATATGTAATAATATAAAATATAATATAAATATATTATATAAAATATATGTATAAAATGTGAATTAAATTCACATCTTGTCATAAAATTCTTCATGAATTAAAAGTGAGACCATACCGCATTACAACTGCGCAACAACTGAAGGAGACAGGCAAGAGCTGTCAGCAGGCTGGCCTCCGTGATGAGAGTGGTAGCGTCTTGGCCTTTCATCCAGAGGTCCTGGGTTTGAATCCCAGTCAGGCATAGCATTTTCATACATGCTATAAATCATTCATTCATCCTCTGAAGATATGCCTAACAGAGCTGTCAGCAGAAGATGGTGGCCTCCGTGTTCCCCAGAGTTGTCTACTTTTTTGCCCACTGGGCTGGTCTAGTGGTTAACGCAACATCGCAAATCAGCCTAAGGTAGAAACTATCATGCCAATGGGGGAATGGCTCTACATAGTGAGTCTTAATCATGTCCTCTGGGCACCCCACCGAACCCATTTGTATTTAGCTCTAACTCCAGTACACATGCGCTCTTCTGGAGTGGTCTGTTATATTGCCAGTGCTCTGCTGGAGTGTTCCATTATATCGCCGGTACTCGTGGGACCAAAATTACATGTCCACATGAAAATCTTATGATGGTTGGTAGTCCATCTGAAAAAACCACCAAAAATTGTCTAGTGAAAAGGCCTCACTTGGCGTTGTCTGGCGAGGATAACAGTCCTGAACACACTGTTAATTTAAATGGTGATGAATCAGGTCTGCAGAGCAAGAACATCAGATTTGTAGTTCCTCAAAATGGTCAGGAAGGCGGCTTCATAAGGTCTTGCTTTTCCTAATTTACAAGGTCATAACGGGTTCAAGTGGTTCCCTGAAGAACATTAAGAAGTTACGAGATGGATTGATTTTGATCGAAACATATAATGACAAACAGAGTTGATCTCTGTTATGTCTGACTAATCTGGGTGGTATAAATGTAAGTGCTGACTGTCACAAAACCCTAAATATGAGTCAAGGCATAATATTTTGCCGAGACCATTTCGATGTGGATTTCACTGAAATTGCTGATAAGTTTCGTCCCAAGATATTGTAGAAGTAAAGCATATAATGTAATGGCAAAGTGGAATTGAAGAACTAACATCTTCTCTTATACTGGCTTTCAATTTCCTGGTACAGCCAGTGAGTATTACAGTGGGTTACCTAGGTTCAGGTATGACCATTCTAACCTATACCCAACCTATGGTAATGTTTCACATGCCAAGGAATATGGTCACACTACAACATCTTGCTTGAAAACAAGAGATCTGTGCTCAATGTGCTTACAAAGACCACAATAACACTACTGCCAAGAAGATGAAAAATGTGTGAAGTGCTGTGGTTCACATACAGCCCTCAGGAGTGGGATTGCTCAACTTTCAAAGAAGAAAAGGCAATTCTCAAAATCTCTACCAAGCAGATAGGTATCTTTTCTGATTGCATACAGAGAATATAAAAAGACAATTGACCAAGAAACCTGGTTAAACCAGATGTATCCTTGGCCACCACTACATCATAACAAATATACAAATGGTGACCTACAATTGTCAGTCATCACCAGTGCGAATCCTGCAATAAGCTGAAAAAACTTGTTCTGATGTTATTTGATAAAATTGCTTCTGTTACAGCCACTATTTCAGAGCTAACTAAAATGAGTTCATACATTACACAGAAAATTTAAAATAACATAGTGATTAAAAGAAAATTAGTTTGATAAGTATATCACAGATACTCGTACTGTCTTGAAGACTTTTTTATTTATCTATAGTGATGGGGTATTAATTTTCACATTTTACAGCATTCACATTTTAAATGTTGGTGTTAGAAGTACTGGTTAAAAAGTTTAACAGGTGTTTTATTCTCTGAAACTCTGACTTGATTTTTTACATTTGCTCTCAGGAAGTGGTTTGTGGTTAGATTATCCAAACAGATTTTATTTGCTTCTTTTCCTGTTGTAAATCGTTGCATGGGATATTTTATTTTTGTGAGCATGCTCAGTTTGAATATGTATTGCATCTATCATCTATTAATGTGCATCTAAATTAATGTATTTTAATTCTGACTTTTAAATATTTTTTTAATATTTTTCATGTGTTTTCATCTTTGTCTCTTAGTATTTTTATCCCTTACACATCCTTCTTACTGTAATTCACCAATTCTTAATGTCATGGCCCATTAAAAAACTTTGCCCTTTTTATGAAATTAACTGTGCCTTATCCAATTTTCTTTAATTCTCTCATTATCAATCCACTAGATTTTCAACATTCTCCAAAGTATTACCTCTCAAAATCCTCATATTCATATTATAATTTTCGTTTATTGTTGACATCTCTGTTGTAACTCCTGGCACAAGGAAAAGCAAATTATTCTCAAAAAAATATTAAATTTGTACTGTATTTAATCCCAGCCACTACAGAAAATCTTCCTTACTTTTGTCAGTTAATTTGCTATGTCAGATAACCTCTCTTTATTTGAAATCTCTTTTTAACTAAATTTTTGAACTGCTTTCACTAACTTAGAACAACAATGAAAAAATCAAAGAGTATAAAAATGAGGATTTTAATCATCTGATGATAAGAAAATAATCTGAATACACTAGATGATTCTAGAAAAGAGGGAAATAATTTGGAACTGATTCCAAAACTTGAAATAAGGAAAAATGATTGTAGAAAACAGAAATGTTTTTTGTTATCGAGTTAAAAAATTTCACTCAGATCTCAGTTCCCAGAGTCTTAGAATGGATGAAATGAAGCCATATGAAATTTTTATGGCGTTATATAAGAGGTAAATTTGATAGTTTTTTATGTTTTTTGACCCCAAAAAGTTGGATAAATTAGGTGTCAGAAGTGCTATCTTTTGTAGTTTTCATGATAGTCAACATATAACAGAAGAATTAGGTGATGAAATGCATGTTTTCTTTTTTAGATTCGAAGTACAAATAAATTTGTTAAATGACTAAATAAATTGTGGAAATCTTATTAAAAAAACTTGTAGAGAATTTAATTCTGAGAAAATTGGTGTAATAAAGTCTATGAAAAACAAAAAAAATAAACGTTATTTTATTAAAAACATAACAAAAATATGTCATGATTTGTAAAAAATTAAAAACAGCTAGTACAATAAAATACTCACTGTGGATTGACTATTATTGTACAATAAATTTTTAAATACTTCATTGACATCAATGCAATTATTAAGTTGTTTTCTTACATTTCTGTTGCTAATATAATAATGTCTTCGCATGCCTTGAAGCAACAGCATTGAGAATGTGAGCAATAGGTTCATCATGTGTGTGTAATTTTTGTTTGTACATCTCGTGTTTCATCCATTTTCATAAACAGTAATCTAAGGGAGTAGGTTCAGTGATTTAGGTGCATATTAACTAGCCCTCTGGATCCAGTTCATTTACCTGTAAATTTTTTATCTAAGAATTGTCTTCATTTATGAAATGTGTCTATGCTCCACCAAGTTGATTCAAGTACATTCAATTTGTTTCACCAGTGAAAAATTTTAAACGCTGTATAATTTCATTATTTAAAATACCACATAATTTCTCCACATGACATGTTTTAATATTAAAGGATCTTTAATAGGCTGTCAATCGTACCACACCAAACCTTCACTGAAAATCGTTGCTGGAAATTTGATTCAGATACAGCATGTTTCTTCACACTACCGATGAAATTTCTAGTATTGTTTTTGCAGTTGCATACAGAAGTAACTTTGTCTGAAAATAGTATGAATGGAATTAAGTGGTAATTGCTGTTTACCCATTGACAAAACTGAATCATGGTCACTAAGCTAGAGATATTGAACTTTCTGAACATGATGAGAACACTGTCAGTGTTCTTATCAAGAACACTGTGTAGCATGCAAAGTATACTGGTTGAAATTAAGATGAAACATGAGCACTGGAAAGTGTACCATTCTCATGAAGATTATTTAAAATTCTGCAAAATACTTCACAGTTTGCAACTCTTGTTCAAGATACATTCAAATTTTTTACCACAGCCAAAGAACTTCCATCCCAAAAGCCATATTGAAATATCATGTAAGCATATTCTGGCTTAATGTAGAGACACAGTATTGTTTAAAACAACAAATTCAAAATAGAATTTCTCTTTTTTAAGTTCAGATTCAATTGGATAAATGTAGGTACTGTTTAGAGTACAACACACACTCAAAAACACTCTTAATTCCTACTTATTTTACGTTAAACCTGAAAAAATGTGTTTTTTTTTTCAGCAAGTTTTTCCATTTATATTTAATATCATGAAAACTACAAGAGATACTGTTTTAATCAATTTTTCAGGTCAAAAAACACATAAAACCTTGAATCTTATCCCTTAGGTAACTTCTTAAAAATTTTATTATGACCACATTTCACCAAGCAAACTGAAATCCAGGCAAAATTTTTCACTAGTAAAAATACAAGGCATATATAATACTCAATAATAAGG
The DNA here is from genome assembly GCA_010016005.3 of Zanna intricata. NCBI lineage: Eukaryota > Metazoa > Arthropoda > Insecta > Hemiptera > Fulgoridae > Zanna > Zanna intricata. The sequence continues at coordinate 13,494 of JAAAKQ030493845.1, forward strand.
CATCTTCAGACATACATGTATGGTTTTATTAAACATTTTTCCTTATTTGGAGCTCTAAAAGGTTATGATGATTTATATTTATGTTACAATTTCTTGTTTTTTTTATAGAAGTATAGCCATTAAAAAAGTAGCTGATGATTTTTTTAAATTTGTAGAAAAAAAATTGTAAATAAAATTATACATGTGTTAATTTTACTTTTGAATGTTTATACATATCAGGTTTGATTGAAAACTAATTTTATTCTTTTGTTTGCGTTTTACTAATAGTTTTTATGTTATCACAGTCATATTTAGTCATATCTAAAATTCACAATCCTCAAAAAATTTGATTTTATTTTGTAGTTAAAAGGAAATTGTTCTTGCTAATAATGCAATCTGTTTAATTTATTTAGCAACTTTTTCCATTGTGTTATTTATTGTTGCAGGAGTACGAAGGCCCTAGTCCAACTCATGGACTTGTATTTTTAGTTGAAAGTGTACTGAGAGTTTTTCAGGTATAGTGTTTAGATACTTATTTCTTTATTTATGTATATTCATAAATTAAATTTATATGTATGTACGAGGGTTATTTTTTTTTCAAGGTCTGTTTTACTACTTAGCTTTAGTGAAACGAATTACTCAATACAGAAATTGTGAACCAACAATTTTCTCAAATTGCCTCATTCACTCGCTCACCGAGATCATTGCTTGACACTCACTTCTTTCCCTGACCGCCTGCATCATGAACATCTGTACATCATGCTTTAAAGTTCCTGCACCATTGTCACACTTGCTGCTGTCACTCATTGAAGTTTTTACTTATTTTACTTATTCGTCGATGCATTTCACCTGCATTACACCCATCAGGCTGAAGAAATCAGATTACCGCACGCACTTCACACGTGGTGAGAGATGCTATTGTTGTAGACATGTTTATGTGCTAGCTGCGTGTTCAGAACTAAACGAAGTGACGCAGTGTGATTGAAGGCCATACTAGAGATGCTACACAGATTGCATGCTACACATGCGCAAATATTCATCCGATTGTTGTGCGGGTTTTTATTTTGCGACCGATCGGACCTTGAAAAAAAATTACCCTCGTATTTATAAATTTTTATGGGGTTTCTGAGTTATTTATTTTTATAAACATATGTGTTGTACATTCAGAATATTTTCTGAATGAAACAACTACTCACAAAATGTTTGTAATGTGATCAGTGCAATTACGATGCAGTTTCCATTTGTTGTAGTGATGAAATTTAAATGATACTCCAGTTTTTTTACACATGACAAAACACAGGTCCAGTTCTTATCATTCGTTTTAAATCATATCAATATTCTTCGTGATTCTTGCTTTCAAACAATTGGTGTGTCATAGCTACTTAGGTGATTGTAATATTACACCTAATATTTCAAAAATATTTATGACAATTCTAAATTGGAAGTATAATTTAGTATTAAATAGATTGTTTCTGTAGAAGTATAAAACAGTCTCATTCAGAAAAGTTTTACTTAAAAAGAAAGATGATCTTAATTTTCCTTTCTTTTCTTGTTTATAATAACGAAAAAATTATATATTGCACAACAATCGAATTTAAGAAATAATAATATTTTTACAATCAGAATGAAACATTGTTAACCTGAATTTGAAAATTTTATTTATATAGTTGTCATCGATTTAATTCAGTGATTACAATTATGAATGTTTAAATAAATATATTATCACAACTACAAGCTGTAACCCATGCGTGCTTTAGCAAAAGCAGAGTTAAAAACTCTGTTTATGTGAACATTCAAGAAAAAAATAAACAGACTGTATAAAGCAGAAAAATACATATTGAAAGAGAATGTTATGAACATTCTCTCTATGTTGTACATTCAAGAATGAATGTTATGACATAGAAAAGAGAACAGTTTTAACAAAAGATATATGTTCTACAACAATAAATAAGAAGGAATTTTTGAAAACAAATCTAAAAAAAGTCCAGGTAGAAAATCATTCTTAAAAGTGATGAAAGTCACCAAAGGGGGACAAGAATACGTAATTTTATGTATTATAGAGAGGAATAAATATTTCATAACATGTTTGTTATCGTTATCGTTACAAAGATATCAGTTATTCTAGTCAAAAGATTCAGAATTACAAATGATCAGAATTTCCATTGAAAGGTTTAAACAAGAAAATATAGGATGGTTTGGTGCTGTATCATAAAAGCAATATTTAGGTGAAGTAGGATTGAAAAACTATTTTATATACGTTATGATATTGATATTGATATTGATTTAGATACGTTATGATATTGTTTATAATATGTTAATGTATAAAACAATAACAAACTGCTGTGATGTTAAAAATAATCGGAAAATCTATTCAACCATCCAATATAATTGCTATCTAACAATCAATGAACTTAGGAACTAATTCAACATCTCATTCAAATCCATTCAGATATGAGTAGGATGGCAGCAAAGCTTGTTCCACAGTTGGTGACAATGAGTAAGGAACATTAAAAACAGATTACCATGATTTGCTAGAATATGCTAAATTTTATAAAAATTAAAAAAATTAATAATTGCTGATGATGAAATTAGGGTAGTTGGATGCAGCTGTAAGACTAAGGTATAGTTTTCAGTGGAAGATACCTGTTTGTCCATGACCAAAAAATTTTGTCGCATTCACAGTACAGTAAACATAATGCTGATCATGTTTTTCGATTGTAGGTGTGGCATCAGATTAAAGCTTTTTGCCATTTGCAAGATGGTAGATCAACATTGCCATGACTGCATCATGGCAATGTTTGAGTACACTCAGCCCTTGTATAATAGTTTTTAGCCAAACATGGCAGTCTTAAAACCTCATCAGATTATTACTCAGTTGAGATTTTAAACACTAGTAAAACTGAATTTTTAGCTTTTTAAGTATCTTGCTATTTACTTATTTCTGATGAAATCTGTAAATTATTATATGCCAGTTCAGTGAATGTTTTTATTATTTTTAACTTTTTCATATTTTAGCAATGATTTGGTTGTCTTTATCCTAATGTTTTCAAGATTTTTTAAGTTAAAACTTCTTGTATCTATAACAATATCACCTTGTAGTGTTCTAATTATGGTTTCTTATATTTTGCAGCTTTATCTTTTGGTATATCACTCCAGGTATCGTATCATTGAAAGCTGGATTTGTGTTGTTTTACTTATAGCTAGTGTATGGCTAGTCTGGGACTTAAGAGATGCTCTACAGCGTTTTATTTTTGTATCAAGTGCAATTGCTTCTCACATTAGCACTATTACACGCCGATTGTGTATGAAATTGCCAGAGTATAATGTTTGATTTCAATTGGATTTCCTCTGTGGCTTTATGTAATAACATGTGGAATGTATTTGAGGTATAAAAAGTACCAATTCTAAAAAAAAATTGTGGACTGTGGTTGATGTTTTAATTCCTATTAAATTATTAAATAAAATGTTGTATACTTATATTAATACTTTAATAAAATATATCTTTTATTATATTTTTGGATCTCTGGTTTTCTTTATACCACACTCTTATTTATGATTTACAGGTAAAACAAACACTCTTTCTGTGTTTAGTTGTTCTATTACTAATATTTTTTTTTTGTATTTATAAATTTTTTTAAGGTTTGATCACCATATTGGTGAAATGATATTTGGTGCAAAAATATGAGTATTTTTTTTGGAAAAAAATTAATATGTAGATATTTTTGTTAATTTCATTTCATTGTGCTTATTGTAAAAATTATAGCATTAATGAAGGGAGAATTTACTGCTCTAGTTAGTTTTTAGCTGACGCTGCTGAAACACTTCATTGAAATAATAGAATAAATAAATAAAATTATAATTATAATCTAACCATAAATATAATTAACCTAGAGGCCGCTTCGCTCGCTAATCAAGGTTAAGTTTGGTTAAATTATATTTATAGTTATAATTTAGTATAGTGTTATTTCAGTATATTGTTTATTATTTCAGTATAGTATTTCAGTTGCGCCATCTAAGAACTAATCACAGAAGTAGATTACCAATTACAGTAATATCAAAATTATAATTATCTTTAAGTATTACATTTTTACTAAATACAACAAATTATATTGACTGATAGCGCATACTTCTAAATAAAATTTCAAATTCATATCACACAGAAACATATAAAATGTGTAACAGCTGATAAAAGGTTTAATATCTTTATTAAAAGTTATTAAGAAACTAATAGATCTAAGGACATTTTATCTGTTTTTAATCTTCATTATCATTAAGGTTATTAGAATGCAGTATTTATTGAAGCTCTTCATTACCAAATTTTTTTGGAATAAGGTTACACAGTCAGCATCCACTCCAAATGAAAATATTTTAAACACGCTCTGAAAGGCCAATTAAATAATTCTATGAGAGACTCTTCTTTACCTTCTTAAAGTCTTTACATCATTTGCCACATGTCCACAGATCTTACATATTCAATCACCACACATATTCCATTTAAAAAAAAAACAGTGGGAAACACTTTCACACACATTTTATATAGTCTTACATAGCACATTGTCTATCCATACTTTTTGTCAATTGAATTTTTTTTGTCTAATTTCTGACCCTTTAAACAGGTTTTACCATCTGCAAGCATTCTATATAAGTCATACATAGAGTGCTATAAACAGCAGTATGCAGTCAGCATATTGCTGTTTCTCATAAACACTAGTGTCTATGTGGACCGTTTTATGTCTGACTGTATTAATTGTTGAATCTGCTGGCAGGTAAATCAGGATTTGGCTGGAATCTCTTATTTGTCCCATAAAATATTATTCTGTTTTCATAATTGAGTTATTTGTGTAAAAGCCCTGTAATTTTAATTTGCATCCAGCAGATTTTTCCAAATTATGTAGGTTTTCTTAAGGATATTCCATAACTATTCATGAAACAGTGTAGTTTAATCTACACTGTTTAAACTTGATTCAGTATTTAAAATTTTCATTCAGTATTTGAAGTTATTCTTTACTTGTGTGCCCTTAAATTATGCTGTCTCTATTGATATAGAAAACTAATACTAGCACTTGTCTTGAATGTAAGATGACAACTGATCTTCTACTTATGTAAAGAATTTCTTTTATAGCCCACTACACAATTACTGATTTCTTCAGCTTAATAAATTAATGTTTTACCAGTAATAAATGAATGTGAAAACACTTTCAGTGTTTTCTTGAATAAAACAAAATTAATACTCAGTTTCACTAACACTACAAATATAAGAAATAAGAGATGAAACATCAACTCAATCTTCAGCATCAGTATAAACAAACAATTTAAATTCTTTTCAGCAATAAAAAGGTTAAAAACATTTTGGAAGTAAATTATAATAAGCATTATCAAATGCTTATGCCGTTTTTCTCATTTGTTCAATTGCACTTGATTTAGTCCTTGTGTGCTTTGTTTATATTATTTAATCTGAAAATATTTTTGTTTCATACATCCTCAGTTAGTGATTTTCATGTAGCTTGTAGTGATCTCACTGTAGATTTTATCTTTACACTTCCATTAGTTAATTCTGAATCTCTAAGATCCAGCTTACCTACTGACCTTCTTATCGTAGGATTCTTGCACAAATTTCTTTCTTGGCCAGACCAACTAAATCCTCTTCTGTACATTTTATCCACTCATTTAACTTTCAACTTTCTTCTGTGATAAAAAAATTCAAAATTCTTTTTTTTTCATTTTTAAGTTGCTTAAATATGTCTCATTTCCACTATTTGTGGAAATTTCATTTCCTTAAAAATATTTGTTCTCATTCCTAGGAATATTTTTTATTTCTGCATAATTTTTTTCTGTTTATGTGGCTTTGCTCTTTTGATGTCTTAGTTAACTAAACCATAACAAAAAATTTGTTATTTTTTTATTTAATTGCTTTTTTTTGTAAATCCAAAATCTTATCTCAAATGAAAGCATTTCAAATTAAATTCTTTGTCCGCATTGTCTCATACTGTAACACTTAGTCAGTATACTGTAACATGTTGTCAGCATACTGTAACTGACAACGGTTACAGGACAATCTCACGAAAGGCAGTCAATGTAATAGCTGGTGTTAAGTCATTAGACTTACTTGCTGTTGAGCATAAGGAACGGTATGTGGCCAAGAAAGTTGGTCTTTTGACCTCGGATCGTTTGCGTGAAATAGAGGGCCAGAGTCTTGCTGCGTGGCAGGTGCAATGGGATGAGTTCACTAAGGGTCGGTATACCCACGATTTGTTTCCGCAGGTAGTTAGTTTGTGCGCTAACAAATGGGTATCCCCCAATCGGTACATTTTGCAATTTCTCTCTGAGCATGGTGCATTCCGGCATAGTTTGACTAGGTTTCATCTTGTAGCGTCAGGACTTTGCCCGAAATGTAGGGTCGCGAACAGTGTTAGCAATGTGCTATACGTCTGTCCCTGGTATGAGTTTGTGCATGACAGAGTGATTAGGGAACTTGAGAGATTACACTCTGGCGTTGATTTAAGGGTCAATTGGAAGACCCGGGCTGAGTGGCAGCTTGTCACTGGCCTCCTGCGAACCATTGCGTCTTCCAGGGTGGCGGAAGGTGTTTAGGAGGTAGGAGCCTGGGTGGCTAGGGTTCCGACTTGTCCAGTCGAGTGGTTGGACATAGGCGATTTGGCAACGAGCGCCGGTTAGTTTTTCTATTATGAGGTAGCATTATTGAGGATGGCCTTGGCAGGGTGGTGCTACCATTTTGGTTTGCGTTGCGCTCTGATGAGGCATTGGTAGGTATATTGGTCATGGCATCGTTGGGGTCTGTTCGTTTTGCTAGCGGCTGTGGCGATGTTGGGACCAGTGTGGGTTTAGCTGTGACGAGAAGGAGAATGTCACGTGAACGTGGTATATTGGGAGGCATTGTCTCCAGTTAGATCCCTCAATGAATGTTTGTTTAATGTGTAAAGTTGTTATAAGTCAAAATTGCGTTGCTGCGAGCAGAATTTTTTAGTGGGAATTTAATCTCCTGTTGAATTTGTCAATGTGTATATGACATTCAGAGTCACATGGGCAGTTAGATTAATTAGAGCAGTTGCGGAGTTTCGTGCTTCCGCGTTGCGGTTATTTAGCTATAGGGCTACGTGTAAGTCGACCTAAGCCTATGGCGAGGGCGATTGCTGCTGAGGTATTTTACTCTGATGCTAAATGTCATCGAGGGCATCCCGACCGAGGCCTGACTGATGACTGAGATATGTAATCAGTACGAAGGTCATTCAGACGACTCCTGGTAAAGCCCTTCTGAGCTAGGAACGGGAGGGGTGGTGTGGCGGCTGGAATCGTCACTTGGTGGGTGTCTTCCCCTACGGGGGTTGGGATGATCATGAAATTGAGATTCTGATGATATAGTGTAGGCATTGCATTTGAAACACATCAAGTTGGCTCAGTTCCGTCTTAAGTAGTACCCATGTTTCTGCTCATGCAATAAAATTGGCAGGATCAGGGTTTATTTTTTATTTTTATACGGATTTTTAGACGGATAAATAAAAATTTATAAATTTTTATAAATTTATAAATAAAAAATGTATAAATTTTTATACGGATTTGAATACTAGATCGTGGATACCGGTGTTCTTTGGTGGTTGGGTTTCAATTAACCACAC
>JAAAKQ030493867.1:0-21105 GCA_010016005.3 Zanna intricata
TTATTTGCTGCTGAGTTAATTATCCTAAAATCACCTGACCAAAAGTCGTTTTCCTCTTCCCATCGAACTTCACTAATTTCTATAACATCTACATTTAACCTATCCATTTCCCTTTTTAAGATTTCTAACCTACCAAGCTGTTTTAGACTTCTAAAAATCCATGCTCCGACTCGTAGAATGTTATTTTTTAATTTTTTGGTGACCCCTTCCTTAGTAGTCCCCACCCGGAGATCCGAACGGGGGACTAATTTACCTCTAGAATTTTTTACCAAAGAAGGCGCCCCATCATTGGTTTTGAAAATGCAGAGCCACATTTTCTTGGAATTAATATAGCTGTAGTTTTCCATTGCTTTCAGCTGCGCAGTACTCAAAAGATTAAGTGATGTTGCTATAGTCAATTAAGTCCTACTGGACTTAACAAGGGGCTAACCCTTAACAACTCTGAAAAAGGTGCTGCCCTCTTTCAGGAATCATTCTTTAGTGTGACTCTCAATAGATACCTATCAGACATGGTTGCATCTTCGGTCCAGCTACTGTGCATCACTTAGCATGAAAGCCCCCCCACCATCGGCAAGGTCTCATGATAATAAAGGAGGTGTGAAAAATATAAAATTTAATTATATGTGAAAAATATTTATAAGCTCAAAAGTGCACATTTTGCGGCTGCAAAATAAAAAAAAAAGCTAAAGATTTGTTAATTGTCCTTGGAAAGAAAGAGTTCTTCAGCTATTGTATTGTAATCTGTAGCTAGTCAGTTAACAGTCAGCAGCAGTTAGTAACAATTTTTGAAAATTTCTTGTAAATTTAAAGCTAAAGGAAACATAAGATGAATTTAAGATATTTCAAGACTATGAAGTTGTAAGGCTTCAAATTTGCACAACCTCTCTCTTATGTATGAATTGTTTGGATAAATTGCAACGGTGATTAACTTTTAAATTTATTTCTTTACAAATAAATCTTAAATTCTTTACTAATAAATGTTAAAGAAATTCAAAGTTTAAAAAAAATACTCCTTATTTCCCCGTTTATTATCTTTAAAACTAATTAATTATTGTTGACTCAGTAATTAAAATGCATATTAAATACTCCCTGATAATTTTCTTGTTACGAACTTCAAGCACAGTAATTACAAATTTAATTATTGACAGTCCAAGGTCAACTTTTTTAAATTAAATTTTAATTAATGTTGTTTCTTATTTTACAACTCGCACATATTATACAAATTCATACATACCTAATGCACTTTTTTCATGTATTATTAATGCAATTTGCTCATCTCACTGGCACCCAGTAGCTGATATCCGAGCGAAATCTTTCACTAGCCGTAACTCGCAAACTAAACATTTTAGGACATATGTTTATATGATCGTTTCCATTATTTTCATGACTAGAATAGGTTATGGAAAAGTTCCGGGAGAACTTCCGGATATACTCTGTATTTGAAATAAAGGTCCATCAAGGTTATAATCGAGAAAGTTATGCCTTTTTTAATACTTATAAAATTAATGTAGCAGTATATAAATTATAATTAAAGTGTATAAATCATTTTAATAATTCATACACTGAAGAGTTGTGAAATCAGCTACTATCAGCTGAAGTTGTGAGTTGTCAAACAGTGAGTTCTGTTATGTGAAATATATAACTACTTAATCATTAAAAGCAGTTTAAAAATTAATAAATGCAAAGGTTGTCTTCAATTAGAACTATCAGAAACATCGCTATCAAAATAAAAAAATAAAAAATACATTTAAAATACTTGATAAAAGCTAACCAAAAAAAGTTTTTCTTTTGATTGATGTTCATTTTTACTGATGTAAAGGTTTATGATTAAAGCAAAATATAACAATTTTGATTAATTTTTTTAAATTTTAATTAATTTAATTAATAAAAACATTGTTATAGAACTAATTTATTCTTGGTGAGAAACATTTTGCTTTGATGTTGGTTTGATTGAAATGTTTCTGTAATAATCGCTAAAAAGGTGTTTTTACTGGAACTACTGGCCACAACATTAAAAGTTTTTTTTTCAGTTTCATTTTTAAATACCAGTGTAAACATTATGTTTTTAAATTTGGTTTGAGTCCAGGTATTTTTCTTTCGTTGCAAAAATTTTATTTCCATATCCCATGCACAAGCATCAAACTTGTATGGTGATATTGTCAAGAAGAGAAAATGGGTACATCCCCTTTTTTCTGATGATTTATATCGCTGTTTGCTAATTAACTTTAATTTTATCTTTACTTGAATCAACTTTGATGATGTGCAATTTGATTATGAAATTTTATATATAAGTAGTGAAGATTTATTGAAAAGTCTTTAAAAATCAACAAAAGTGCACTTTTTTAAATTATAAATAGTAAACAAATTTTTGTGTATGACTGAGCAAGATTTATGTTAAACTTCTTCAGAGACTGCCACTATCAGTGGTGGATGTTGTGGCGCCATTAGATATGGCACTGTGTTTAATTTGAGTTTTGATGATTTATGTTTTTATGATGAGCAATTCTGATTTAAATTATGTATGTTACTTTGTAATGTTTTTTAAAAGCTTTTTTTTTTATGTATTTTGAGTCTTACAAGTGTATCAAGTTTATGTTCTTTGCTGTTTTTTGTATAAGATTTTCATTCAAGTCACACTCAAAATCTATGGAAACCCACCACAACAACAGATACACATTCATGTACAACTTCTGTGATCAATCATACAATACAAACTTTCAAATTTCAGAACTCTGCTTTACAGACTAAATGACACTTTTATAAAAGAATATGAGGATAAGCTGTGTACTATAAAATGTTTAGTTGAAGCAAGTGTGTATGATAGACCACTAATAGGCATATAAAAACAACAAATTCATAACACTCATGTACTAATGTGAGTGGGGGGGGGGCCCTAATATAAAAAAATGAAAAGACTGCATACAAATCCATAAATACATATTATCAGGCAAAATAAATTTTAAAAAATACTCATGAAGTTTTATTTACTAGGAGTATATGAGATTGACTGCTCAGACTGTAATAAATTCTATACAGACAAGGAAAAAGCAGTTTCTACATGTGCACTGGGTGTAAAGAATTCAAAAACCCTCACTGAATCATTATTCTCACTGAAATTCACATATACAAATCAACTTATTGAAACAAGCTGGGTAACAACATAAAAATCGTACTTGGAACAAAAAATGATGTAAACTTCACTCACTTGGATGTATCAAAATATACAAAAACATTAAAAAAAAATGGCATTAAATAAACATCATTATCAGTTTAATACTTTAATAAATTTTCCATAATTTATACTTCAAATATAACATAAAGAACAAAAATCTTTCAAAATGTGATTCAATCAGCAGTCTTGTATTCAATCCCATCAGAAAAATCTTAATGCAGAGAAAAAGTTAGCTCAGATACAGATAAAGTCTTACCTTTAAAAAAATTGTGACTGACTGTCTTTAAGAGATTTTCAATTTTTAAGATAAAGTACATGTGGATATCAAAATTTAAATAGAGCAGAAAATAGGACATCAGTAACATAGAACACAGTAAATGAAACACCAACAGAAAATAATGTTGGTGTAGTGAAAATTTAAAATTAAAACTTAGTTTCTAATTGGTAAATTAATAATAATGAATATTAATTTTCTCTATTTTACAAACTCAAGAATTTACTGTCTGTATTATCTGAAAATGTAATTACGAATAGGAATTCTTTCCAACTTAATTTCTATATTAACTAAGTAAATTTTGTTTTTTTATAGAAATAACATTGACATTTTGTGCATCATCATAAACTATTTTAATAATTTTTTCATGAATATACTAAGAATGTCAGTAGTTATTGTTTCACACTTCTATGAATGAAATCAAAATATTGCTTTATTACCTATAATATCTTTAGATGAGAGTATAAAAATAAATTGAAAAAATAAAGACAGAATCCTAAAAAGTATTAATTCTGTTTGCATTTCTTACTTGGAGCCACCTTTTCTAATACTTAACCTTATTGCAAGTTACTTTAATTAACGAGAGAAACTTAAGTTCCTAAATGGGAATTACAAAGTTAATGGTAGTGATCGAGTTCAAAGTCCAGATTATAATAATTAACTTGTCTTCTGTGTACCCTACCAGTTTGTTTGGTCCTGTCCCAAGAGATAATACTAACTAATGAAATGCAGTGAAGGATATAAGGGAGTAGAGTCTACATATATCGTTTACAATTAATAAATTAAATTTCAACTATACTTGAACTAGATTAGACTACTTAAATTATATATTATTATACTAATTTGTATTCAATTGTTTTTATTACATGGCTATTTGAAGATAAATAATTCCACACCAGCATTAACAATAAATTTGAAAGTTTTGATTGTGTTCTGATAGATTTTTTCTTTAGTTACATTCAATTAAGTATACTCATAAAAAATAAATTAACTACTGAATCAAACTATTTAGACTTTTTAGTGTCTAAGATTTATTTTTTTATATTTATTCTGCACTACTACAAGAAAGAGAGGAAAGTGTTTTTAAAGAACACAGCTGAGTACTGTCTTCATGATAAAAATTGATATTTTTTCCTTAACTTTAAATGATTTAATTTAGCAATACCAAATATTATTTACATAATTCCTAACATATATATATAAACATACATTTACTCATAAATAAAAATTATGAAAGTGAATTTTAAAAAGGAAAGATGTAAATTTCTGATAAATTACTGCCATTCTACACTTACTAATATGGTGAAAATCAGTTGTTTTGCCCATCAACTGTTCTGTGAAAATTGCATTTTGTTATTATAACTGTAAATTAGTTCATAAACAAAATACATGCATAAAAGTCTGTTAAGTTGGATGTCAGTAGTCTAGTGTACATACTTTAAATTACTTAATTCAAATTTCAATCTATATCTTTTAGAATGAACTTTTTTCAGTAGGGAATGTCGATTGCCAAACCTTGTTTTTCTGAAATGTTAATTTTAAAAGTCTTAATAAAAATTATATGTTTCTGTTACTGTATGTGAAATTCTAGAATCAATTTTTTTTAAAAAGGATGGTCATTAGATGAAACAGGACGTTTCATCAAAAGAAAATAATTTTTCATCCATCATTATAAATGAAAATGAAAAAAATGTCTGTTTGTTTTTCTACTTAATGTATATTAATTCTATTTATTCTGTTGTTCGATCTTGTAATTTCCTCATTCAAGAGAAGATTGATGTCTAGAGTGGTTATGTGGTGAAAAATGGAAACTTACTCAAAAGCTTTAATTCTTTTCTGGATATTGATGTTACACAGATGTAATGAGAAATATAAGTATATTTCATATACAGTCAATAGAATTCATATTTTTAATTTGAGTCTATATCATTACTGTATTTTATTCCCTTCAGTTTCTTTCCCGCTCTTTTATTGGGCTTTGAAATTTCTAATATTGCAGTTTCTTATTACCACCCCTTATTATTAGTACTTTTTCATGCAGAATCACTTGCACTCTGACTTTTTCTTAACTTGTTTAGAAAGAATATAAAAAAGACTAAGCGATAAGGAAAATCCTTTTCTAACAAATATCCAAGTGGGGCCATCTATGTTTTAGCTTATTTTACCAGTACTTTCTGTTTTGGGTATAAAATCTGAAATAGAACTCCAGTCTTTCCAGCTCACTGTATCTTATCAATTGACTTTGTTATACAATTCTGTGTCTTCTTTTCATCTATAAAAAGTTGTTTTTTTTGTTCACAATAATATATTTTATAAATAGATTCTCCTTTCTTAGATACCTTAAATTGTTCTCACCATTTCTTGGCTCTCTTGTTTCTTTTATGAATTTCTGTTTATATTTTGTCCATATTTTTATGTCTAAAAAATATTAATTGTAATTATTATCAGATGTTAAAATGTAATTAATGTGTAACATCATTTTTTCAATAACAATTTGATCATTACCTAACAGTGAAAATTCTTTTTTAAAATAATAATTGGATTTTCTTCTTGAGAGTAATAAATAAATAATTTTTTATTCTGATCGGAACATAAAAATACATTATATAGATCACGTCAATCTAATATACAAGTGTAAATGCAAAAATTTGTGTATTTTTGTAACATGAGAACCAACTAACCGATTGCTTTCAAATTTTCAGGATACTTTTGTGTTATCCTTGATAAGGTTTTAAACCCATCAAATTGGTTTAGTTGTGAACTTGTCATTGCAAATCAACTGATTTCAAAGTCAAGAGTACTAAGGTTCAAATCCTAGTAAAATAATTTACTTTTATATAGATTTGAATACTAGATCATGGATACTGGTGTTCTTTGGTGATTGGGTTTCAATTAACCATACTTCTCAGGAATGGTCGACCTGAGATTGTACAAGACTGCACTTCATTTACATTCATACATATCATCCTCATTCATCCTCTGAAGTAATACCTTGCGATGGTTCCAGAGATTAAACAGAAAAGAAAGAAGATTTTAAGCCATACATTGAGGCCCTAGCCCCCTTGGGGATGAAGTTGTAATTAAAGATATTCATTAAAGAAAAAAAGTTAATTCTTTTACTTATTTTACTTCATTATTATATTTCTGTCACCAAGGCAGCATAATTACATTCACGTAAAAGGATTAATTTTTTTTTCTTAATAAATATCTGTAAAATATTTAATATTTATTTACATAGTAACAACAGTCTAACGCCCTCTTACAGTTACTACATAATTAAATTTTGTAGTTTGTGCTACACTGACCGGGATTCTAACCCGCGACTCCAGATAAAAGGTGGAAATTTTAGCAATCCGCTACGGAGATCGGCACAATCAAATTATTGTCACAACCATGAGGATAACAAACGCGTTGGAGGTCCAGGGGGTGGAACCCTGACAGACTAGATCCTACAGCTAATAAATATAAAAAGAAATTATAAGATAAAAATCTAACTAGTATGCAAGAGCTGTCCTGTATGTGTGTCCTAATCTATTGATTTATTTGTATATTTCTTCTGTGATCTCATTATAGACAAAACTTGGATTCATGGTCAAATATCTATTTGATTTTCCGTGATCAGAATTCTTGAATTTTTTATAATAATTTTCCATTGATATATTTCCGTTTTTTCTTTATGATCAAATATACGGTTAATTTTCTTTATAAATTAGTATATTTATGAGAATAAATTTTACATTACAATTCACAATTGAGAAGCCGTTATTAAAAATTATTTTAATGACATGTTTATGTACACGTTAAACAGGATGCAGATAGATAATTGTTTGTTTTTTCAATTTAAAAATTCATCGATAAATTAATATTGTTTCTTGAAGAAAAACTTTTAATTATATTTAAAATAAATTGGTGAGAACATTTTGAAATGATCTGGCAATTTATTAAAAATGGTAACGGAAACATTATAAGGTCCTTTCTCCTAAGCCGAAGTAATGTGTTGAGTTATTCGGACACATTTCCGTTGTCTGAATAGGTAAAGGCGGATGTTATATTGTTTTTTTAAGAATAAGTGACCATTCTTTTTAGCATAGATTGTACACTCATTAATACAAACACATGGATAAATTTAACATTTTTAATTTTCTAAACACAGGTCTACACCGTTGATTCCCAAACTTTTTTCCCAGATTGAAAATCAAAAATTTGCTAGCGTCCCCCAAAATTTTTAAACTTACCATTTGTTTAAAATAATAATTGCAATTGCTGTTTTAAAGCTAGGTCAAATCCCTTTAATTTATACATTTATTTGTATCAATAAGTTGCCTAGATTGGGAGACATACGGCTTTAAAAACAAAAGTGGCCTCTTCCCTTTAAAGTAGAATATTTCGGTTCAGAAAAATCATAAAGAGACATACAAAAAAAGGAATTGAAACTAAAGTCTTAAGCTTTTAAATGATTTTAATGCAGTTTACTGAAAAAAATTTAGTTTCCCTCATGCGCTCGATCAGACATGAAGAGAAATTTTCAAATTTTTAAAACCTTTCTTCTCACTGATTTTTCTAAATTATTTGATGATTTCTGAAATTTAAAGTTACTGTCAAAAAGTAGAGTATTCAAATTTTAACTTTTTTTTATTCGTCTCTCTAAGCCTTTCTCTTGGTTGCAAAGTTAAAGAAATTTGAATGCAATCATTTTTTATCATAAAATATAGGTGTCCCTTTGATTTTTTGTACCATGTAATATTCATTTTGAAATATCAAGAAAACATAGCTTTTGCTATTTTTTTAATCTGCCATTGTCTTTATAGACCGCCTGAACACCCCTGATTTTTTATGGGCCTTCTGCTGGCCCCCTCTGAAGGCCACCAGCGCCCCCAAGGAGGCGTTATCGACCACTTTGAAAACGAATGGTCTACACGATTCTTACTTACGAGCGCCAGATAATCTAGCTTGTCTGTCAGCCCAATTCTGTATCTTAAGAACTCGTTCTCATTTTTTGAGAAAGCTCCAAGAGGTGACGTTACACTGAGAAAATATGAGAGCATAATAACTATGTAATAATGATGACAAACTTAGCGTTTTATTAAGACGCTTCTAAGCAAAAGAGTATAGCCTAATTTGTTACAGAGGAAAGTAATATGATCATCCCACTAGAACTTGTGTCATCTAATAAAACCCAGAATTTCTCTTTGGAGCAACAGAAGTATTATCGTTATTAGTGGGAATTCTAACCACACGATCAGCAATATTACGTTTATCTTAGAAGCACAATGGAACGATTTTATCATTATTTAAAGTTAGTTGGTCGCAATCCATCTTCTGAGGTTCTATCATAAAATTTTCAATTTCTTTTAAATAATTATCATTATTGTGTCGTCTACGAAAACAGTTATAATGAATGGCTCAAACTTTTTAAGCAAGTAATTAGCCGGCCTCCGTGACGCGAGTGGTAGCGTCTCGGCCTTTCATCCGGAGGTCCCGGGTTCGAATCCCGGTCAGGCATGGCATTTTTCATACACACTACAATTCATTCTTCTTATCCTCTGAAGATATACCTTAACGGTGGTTCCGGAGGTTAAACAAAAAAAAAAGAAAAAGCAAGTAATTAACAATAAAAAAAGTTTAAATATTCCTGATATATCAGATTTCCTTCTATACATTGAATAAAAATCCACTTAAATCTCCTGATAAAAGTTTCTCATTCGTGTCCGTCTTGTGCTGTATACACTTTATTATCAAACTTAAAATTGGTTTTGGTACACAATTGTGAATAACTCACAATGTGATCCCAATCTGTTTCTTCAGACTTACGTTACTATTTATTTCTTTTAATTTAAATTCCAGAATTATAATTTTTTCCTCAAATGGTATTGACAGGTATACATTTTTTACATACATCGAACAATAAGCCTTCTGTAATTTTCATTATTTTAATTTATTTGCCACATCTATTGTATTTTTAACTCCATATTTGTATATTTGTTTTCCAAACGCCCCATTTTTAAAAAAAAATTTCTAAATATTTAGCTAATTAGCATGCTGGAGCTGTCCTATAGTTTATTATTTGTCTGATCGGTTGATTTCTTTCTGTATTTTTTCTGTGATCACAGAAACAATATCTATATTGTTTTTCCATGATCAGATTTCTTGAATTTTGTATAACAATTTGCCTTTAATATATTTCCTTTTTATCTTTAGGATCAAGTTAGTTTTCTTTAGAAATTTAGTAAATTTATGACAATAAATTTTACAACTTAAACTAATTATAGTAATGTACAAAACAAAATACACAAAAATAAAATAAACAAAGACAGAAAAACAACTTTAGGATTAAGTAAATTTACATCGCCAGTATTTGAATTTTATAAATCCGATATAGAGATATTTAGACCAATCACTCTTAATAATCTAATTTAACATATTTTTATTCCAGAAATCTAGTAGTAAATTTCTTGTAGTTTTTCCTGCTGAAGTTTAAGCGTTCACGCATACTTGTTTAGTTTACGTAGTTGTTAATCTTATATTAGGCTTAAAATTAAGGTTAATTTTGTGTGCACAGTTAATATAAACTGGAGCGCACGCGCGCGCACACACACATACACCCTCATAAATGAAAAGTTACTATTTCTTGTAAAATGGTTTCTTATTTCCGGCTGGTATTAAAAATAATATGAATAATTTCTTATTGAAAAAGCAGTAAGGTTACTAAACAAAATTTAAAAAAAATGTAATCATTACTTTTTCCCCGTTAACTTACTATTAATGTAAAAATCCATACTAATTAAAGGGAATTTCATATAAAAAATGATAGAGTATTTTAAAAAAACTGAATTCATATAATAAATTAAATAACAGCCACAAGACCTTTTGTTCAAGCTATACTTCCATACTGTTCGTTATGAGTATTTTTACTCTATTTGTTTTCACTATGTATTCTTAACTCCATATGATTTGTTTCCTGTTTTTGGCAGTTGATTCATTCACCTCATAAATATTAAGACTGTGCAGCGGAGTGTGAAATGGAAATCTTGTAGCGTATGAAAAACACTATATCTTATTTCGATGTTTTTTTTTTGTTTCCCGGGTTTTTTGTTTTGTATAAGAAAATGGGAAAACAATTTCTTTCTAACTTAATAATAAAACTAGTTGTAAACAGATAAATGATGAAATAAAAATAATAATAATAACGGGCAGTAAAACTAAGTTATAAAGTTGACATAAGCGATTAAGTAAATCAAACTTGGCAAGATTTCATGCATTAATCTTGTTGCTATTCAATTGTGAAAGCGAGCGTGTCCTGGCGTTCAAACATCACTGTTTATACTACGTCCATCAATTAATTTACTGAATTGCAGATTACATTAAACCAAGCGATTCTATTACATGCAAATCAATCTTTCTCCCGAAGTAATGAAAATAACAACAAACACAAATTGATTTTCGATAAAGTTAAACGAAGAGAGAAATTATAAAAATACGGGTATCTAATATTTCATTCCAAAAAGGAAGAAAACTTATATCTTTTATTGAAAGTTAATACTAGTATTTATATGTTTTCATCCAAAAATCGTAAAATTATATATTTATAATGTAACACAGTGGCAAGAATGTTATCGCGAAAACAGAAAAATGTCAACTTTCGTATTCAGTAAAGTGTATCAAATCAGTTAAAGTAAATAGGCAAAGAGCTAATTAGTAGTATAGCAAATTCATTCTTCAGTTAAAGTATAGCAAATTTTATCAGAAAAAAATCAATCGTATTGATATTTTAGTCATCCTTTTGTCTTTATTCTAGCAATTTCTGTCAGGTACTGTTTCTTATTTTATACAGGAAACCTAATTTACAATAATAAAGATCTTTAATAAATGACGGATTCTAATATGACACAATTTTTTTTCATGTGTAAAAAATTTATCATTATTTAAAATTAGAATTAATATGAAAATGAAATTTGATCTGGAACCTAAAATTAGAAGTTAAAGAACTTTAACTTTAACTGAACTTTAACTTTAAACAAAAGTTAAAGTTCTTAAAACTGTAAGCTGTATGCAGCTGAACCGAGTAGGATAAAGAGCTACTCTAACACTACGTCATTAAATTGTTTAAATAAATTATTCATTACACATTAATATTTTATTACATTTATGTAATTAGAGTTTTAATATATTTGTGAGCTATTTTTTTTTTTAAAGTTTGGAAGATGTAGTCAAAAATAAAATAGTTACATTATGTATCTTTACATAGCAAAATTAAATATTACACTTACTTTAATATTACAATAAAATATTTACAATATTATATGAAGTCCCACCTGGTAGAAAATCGGGGCTTAGTTAGAAAATGGAGATTACTTGTACAGTAATTATACATGTACAATTATACATGTAATTAATACATGTACATTGTACATGTATTATGTCTTCCAAGTGATAATTTGGTATCTTTTCGGATAGATTGCTTATAGTAAACTTATGATCGTTATATAACGTATTTTTATGCTGATCGCTTCTCGTTATTAAAGATTTACATAAATGGCTAAGTGTCATGTTATAAAAATCAATATTAACGAACGGGAGTTGCATGTGAAGTAGCAAGAGCTGAGTTTACAGAAGTTAACATGTTATCAATGAAGGAGCTAAAAAAAATATTTATTTAAAGATAACTATTTATTTAAAAAATCATTATGGGAACGCTTGGCCACAATTACAATTGTTACGAAGAGTTATTTAAAAATTTAACGTGTATGGGAGGTTATTTAGAAAGTTAAAACCGGTTTTTTTTTAATAAAAAATTTACTGTATTTTATTTTAACCGTGATAGTGTTTGCATCGTAATATGCATTTATTACGATATCTCCGGAGGTCCCGGGTTCGAGTCCCGATTATGCATGGCATTTTTCACACACGCCACAATTCATTCATCTCATCCTCTGTAGTTATACCTTAACATTGGTTCTGGAGATTAAACAAAAAAAAAAAAAAAAAAAATGGATTTATTAAGCTATTTTTCCACATAATCACCTAAGTTCAAGCATTTGTCAAACCGTGGCACTAGTTTTTGTGTAGCATCGTCAAAAAAGTCTGCCGCCAATCTGGTAAACCACTCACAAATAACTTTCTTGACGCCATTGTCACCTTCATAACGGTTTCCGTCACGAATTTCTTCAATTTTGTGAACAGGTATAATTCTTTTGGAGCAAGATATGGACTGTACAGCGAATGGTAAAGAACATTCCATCTGAAACTTTTAAGAATTTCGCTAGGTTTTAGCGGCATGTGATTGTGTATTATCAGGAAGCAAACACACTCCATGAGTAAAAAGACCACGTCAGCGATTTTGAGTTGCATGATGAAGTTTCACAAAAATTTCCAAATAAATAAGCACTGTCTCTCTGGGTGACATATACTTGCACAGTAAGATTCCCTGGTGATCTAAAAAACTTCTGGCCATCACTTTGAGTTTTGAAAATGTTTGAATATTTTTTTGGCTTTGAAGGGGATCTAGAATAATGATATTGAAGTGATTGACGTTTAATCTCTAATGTGTAATTCGAAGTCCATGACATCATCTGTCACTATGTGATCCAACACATTTACTCCCATTTCTATGGTACCACTCTAGGAATGACAAAGCAGCAAACATGTGTTTTTTTGTGTTTGTACCATTCTTGTGATCCATCGGGAGCACAAATTTTACAGTAATTTAGGTGAACAATCAAAACTTCATGTAACAAAGACCGTGAACATACTGGACAGTTTTCACTTAGTTCGTCTAACGTGAAATGTCGGTTCTCTTGAACATGTCTGTCAGTCTGTTCTCTCAGTTGTTCATTAATTAAAATAGAGCGGCCTGAGCGTTGCTTGTTATAAACAGATGTTCTCCCTGCCGTAAGTAAACAACACAATTTCCTTGTTCCTTCATTCATTACACTGTCAACATATACGACAGTAATTTGACGATGAACTTCCACAGGACGAACAATTGTGTATTCAACAAACATACAACTGAAAACATACGACTGATCGTACCTCAAAGTCAGCTGGAAATTCAATGTTTCTATTCTTTATAAACACACGCAAAATCACACGTGTCAATGTACAGCTACGGAAATTTTGTACAGCGTTTCAGAACATCTGAGACCAACTGGCCTTGACCCATTTTTTTCAGTGAAGCTGCGCGCACGCGATACGCAAGCGATTCTTACTTTCTGGGTACTCATTGTACATTTAAAAATAAAAATTAATATATAAAGTGATAATCCAAGTCCCCTAAACAATGTACGTAGATAATTTGTGTCTATTAAATCTTAGGAATATATTTAATACTGAAATATATATATATATATATATTGTAAAATATATTGTATATTTATATATATATATATATATATATATATATATACAATATATTTTATTTACAATATAACACAAATCAGATCACTTATAAGAATATAATAAATTTTGGAAAATGTAGATTGAATAAATTATCCCCGTCAAAAAAAATATGTAAAGTTTAGATGAAACCGTGTCCTTAATTTTTACAGAATGTTAATGGAAAATATCAAGACACGATGATGAAAGTACAACGCCTGTTGCACGTCTTGCAGCAATTCAAAAAGTTTTATTTGAATATTTAACCAAATAAAAAAACAGTTATAATTACTATTTGAAAAAAATCACAATAATAGCATTTACTGAATAAAACACGCATTACTGAATATAAGTACGTTTAAATTACTAAGTAAAATTCTTTTGTGTGTGTGTGTGTGTATGTCTTCGTGGGCGTACGCGTGTGCATATGAGTGTTTGTTGTAAATCTCTAAAGTTATCTTTCTTCTTAATCTTATAATTCTTTTATGTTAGGTATTATATATAAATAATTTAATACCGAAGCGAAATTAATTTGCGTCTAAGTTTAGTTTTCTCATTTTAAAACAAAAATAATCATAATACTCATACGTTTTAGTGACTGGTAATGTTAATTGAAAATAGATTATTTCTACCAAATAAAATCGTTTATAAAAAGCTAACATAACAGTGGCAATAAATTACTTAGAAAGATTGGTTAATTTGATACTGTAATCGGTTTTACTCTGAAATTTTTCAAAGGGATTTGTGGCATGATCAGAAAAATCATCATCTCCTTAATTTATTTAATTTTTGATAATATTTTAAAATAAGTCGAAAGTAAATAATGATAATTAATAATAATTTTTTTTTGGGGGGGGAGGAGGTGGAAATTCATTTTCGCACGGAGTGTCAGGCTCCCACTAGGGGTCTTAGTCAACCGCCATCTGCAGAATACCAACTAAAACCACCCCACTTCTACCAGGACTCAACCCGGAACCGTTTTAACACATTACTTCAGACCGAGTTTTCCTAATCTAGCCTAAGAAGGTAGCTACTTAATTTTCAATACTATCTACGTCACCCTTCTTGGTCCTGAGAATGTTCCCGACAAATCGGGCCATACTCTACCAGCTGCTCAGGTGACGGCCATCATCGCAACCACGTTGTGGGAACTCAGTGCTCCGAAATGCGCCTCTAGTGTTTCTCGATCTGCCGCTCACCAAGTACGATTGAGAAAGGTGCTCTCGGCATCATCCCTTACATCTAGGCAATAAAGCCAGTTGGGGGATGGTGCTTTCCCTATAGCATGGAGATAAATCCGGAAGTACTCGTGAACTGTTAAAAACTGGGTCACGTAGTACTCAGTATCTCCATGTCATCGCTCTGTCCACGGTCTGACCAGAAGAATAAGCCTTGTGGTCCATCGTTCTTTGGTCTCATGGTACCAGGTCTCTTGCCGTGCGAGAAACATGCGAGTCCGTTCCTCCTCGGCGACGGTCTCCCTCTTCGCCTGCCCATTGCCTCTTATAGGCCAGCTGACGCTCCCGAAAAGAGCAATGTGTAATTCTGATGTTAGTAATTAGCTGGGTAAGAAATGGCCACTAATAAAATTGAGTTATGAATGGGAAACATATTTAATGCTGATGAAACGGCCTTATTTTTATAAATTAATTCCGGATAAAACATTTAAATTTAAAGTAGAAAAATGTGTCGGCGGAATGCATCCAAAAATAAGGCAAACTGTTCTGTTTTCGATTATGACTGGAACTGGAAAAAGAAAACTGTTGCTCACTGGAAAATCAAGAAACCTTCCGCTACTTTAAGAACATCAAAAAACTTCCGGTTAAGTATTTAGTCAATACAAAGGCGGAAATGAATTCTATAATATTTGAAGCTGAAATCCGTAATTGGGACTGCGAACTGAGAAAAAAGCAGAGAAAACTTTTACTGTTAATTGATATCTATCGAACGCAGCTGGTACAAGAAACCTCAACATAAAAATTATATTTTTGCCCCCAAACACTACCGCAAAGCTACAACCGATGGATCAAGGTGTTATCCACCACTTTAAATTTCATTTCAGACGTTTAATGGTATTACAATTACTTGACTACTTGGAAGAAGAAATCTGATATGGACACCACACGACTTCCTTGTAGCCTATTATATTACATATACAATTTTTTTTTTTAAATGAAACAGTAGAAGAAATTTTATTTCATTAATAACTTTCTGATATTTTTTCATATTTTTTTGTTATTCTTATTATTAAATCATTATTTATTGTAAAACTTTTTACAATCACAGGTTAATAATTATTTAAAAAAATAATTATTATTATTATTAAATTAATAATTATGTTTAAAAAAAAAAGAAGAAGTAAAATCTGATTCGAACCGATGTGTACCCTTGTAAGATCCGAAATTTCACTAATTAAAATTTTATTTGCCTATAACTCTCTGGAACCGACGAAATAAGTACCGTTGAAAAGGTCTCAATTTATTGTTACTTCAGTTAAGAAAAATGCCAAAATCCAAATTTTTTTGGATTTTGGGCTTTTTTGGACAATTCTGGCACAGTCGATTACAATCAAAAGGGGAGGTGCACAACTAGATATTACAACAATCATAAATCCAAAATTTTAACATTCTACAGCTAATCGTTTTTTAGTTACGCGAGTTGTACGTACATACGTACAAACGTCACGCCGAAACTAGTCAAAATGGATGGTCAAAATAGATATTTCCGTTGAAATCTGAAAACCGAAATTTTTCGCGATTACAATACTTGCTTGTATGAACAAGGAAGTAAAAAAAAAAAGGATTTAATCCAGATATTTTGGAAGCCACCAGATTAATCAACAGAGGATGAATAATGTATCTTCAACTAAAATTCAGAATTGTTTAAAAAAAAAATCAAGTCTTTCTACAATTACAACTAAAAAAGATTACGAGCCAGAAGACGAACAAGCACCATCGGAATGGATTAGGAACATCGATTACAAAAATCTATTTAACGGATGTAGTATGGACGCTTATGTGCATGCTGACAACGATGCGTTAATAACCGGAAATCCAACTGATTAAGAAATACTGAAGTGAAGCACAGGCAAGTCAGCGAATTCTCTCTTCACCAAATAAACATATCTTTTAACCAATTTTAGGTAAGTTTATAATTTTTTAACCAACTTTCGCTTTCAAGTTCGCTTCAATTTCACTTATTATGAAGATGCCATTGCCTTCCTAGTCTAAATGAACAGCACCCTTATATTCAGTATTACAAACATAAAATACTAATGACTGAAATTTAATTTCTGTACCTGTATTTTAGAATCATTCACGTTTTTAATTACTTAGGGAACAAGTTCATTATTAGAAAGAAAATAATTTTCTCATTATAACCGACTTCTTGCTATTTATTAGCTCATTAAAGTAAATTTTACTATTGTTTAATAATATAGGAAATCTCAAGAATTTTTTAAATTTTTTGTTCTTTATAACCAGATTCTCGTTATAAGTGATTTTACAATATAATTATTTCATAATCATTTATTTATAAATATAATCATTTTGCAATAAAACAATGTTGTTAAAGTCTGGTTTTACGTTGAATTTTAAGCTACACGGTTTTCTTAATATAAATTTAATTGCTATTATCATATAAACTTCCAAACAGGGTTGGCTGTTTGATAGTTCTAAACAGTACCTTTAAATACTGCACGCAAAATTGGTTAGCATAAGAAAATGATTAAAATGTTATTTTAACAAGTAAACGTGATAGTAAACATCGATATTCCAATCAGTTTTTTTAAAAACTGATGTCTTATGTCGTATTATTAAGATTACGAGTTATAAATAAAAAACGTGTTCTTTTCTAATTAAGGGATTACTATTGTCTTGATTTTTAAATTATATTTGTTGGTGTAAGGATTTTACCAGTTCCACTAGTAAGATAATAATTTAGAATACAAAGAATATCGATCGATTAAGTTATATATTAATTTTTTTTAAATGTGTTTCTGCATAATTTTAATTTTTTACTTTTAATACGCTAATATTTTACGTAGTAAATTACATTTTCAATTATTTTTCATAGAACAATTTCTGAGATAAATGAATCGTCGGAGTGACTGGAATTCATGTCAATATTCTTTAGTCATTAAAATTTGAAAATTCTTTTTGAGAGATAATACATTAAGATAAAAAGAGAAGTAGATTAACGTGCTGACATTTAAATCGAAACTGAGGGATGAATTTAAGTGATTTCTATCTACGTACTTTCCCGTTTAATTACCGCTTGTTTGATAGTAATCATTACCTTCCGTACGTTAAAACGGAACAAAACAGCGTTTATTTATTGTTTATCCGGAGACGACCATCTCTTCTAATTTTTTATCGAATGACGATTTTTTACTGAAAAACTATTCGTACCAAGTTTTCCAGATTAAGCTGAAGTTAGGATCAGTTAATTTTTTACTAATTAATTTTATATTAGTTAAACATATATATATATATATATTTAACGTTTGGAAATGAACTAAATTTTAAAAGTTACGACATGGTCCACAGTCAGGGCATCGAGTCCTATTACGGTAATCCTCTGTAATAAAAAGGGTTATCCTTCAAAGTTTTTTTTATATAAATTTAAGTACCATAATCGTAAAAGTTTTACGATATCTGAAACGGTCTCCCAGTAATTATACAGAAATCCTTATGAATAACAAGCTCACAAGTCAGACTTACTAACTTTGGAAAGGTGATAAGTGAAAAGGTTTACCGTTACCTTTAAACCCACCGAAATGTAATGGATATTCAGCTGATATAAAACTGATTCTGTCATTCTGCTCACCGGTGGAATTGACTTTACAGTAAATATAATTCTTAGAAAAGCAACTCTGTTCCTGTAACTCTCTACTTCAGATAACTTAACACGGGTCACAGACGTAGAGAGACCACGGAAAATAATATCAGTCAAAGTTTAATTCATCTAGTTTTAACGTGTGTTGTATAATACACTAACGTTGCAGTGTATTCGTAACTCGCAGAAACACACAAGTTATTTCTACGTTAATTTCATTTTATTTGTGGATTAGTGTTTATTATGTCAGTAATGCATGTAGTTTGTTGTTAGGAAGTTTCTATTAAATTAAAACAACACTGAGTTCTGCTATCAGCTAGTTTTTAATAAGAGTATAATATTGCTTATCAAAGCAGTTCAACGAATAAACATTTTCTATTGCTTTATTAGAATAATTAGAATGAAGAATGCGTGCGTAAATCGGCTTTCTTTACAAACCAATGATAATAATAATAATAATTTATGATAATGATAATGATTAATCATTAAATGATAACCATTAATGATAAACTAATATTTCCGCTTATTTATTATGTCAAACATTAAGAATATTTCCAGCGTAAATTGAAGCGGTCTAATCAAGCATTCTTACTTGATGATAAAATGCATAAAATTATGCGTTACAAGTTGTGAAGAAGTTAGAAGAAATTACTTAATTATCTGAAAATCAGTTGTTACATAGATCTGAAAATTGGTTTGGTCAGGATTCATTTCTTGATTCGCAAAAATTTTAAAATTTGAGGTCTGCACCTTTTAAGGGGTAGCCATACAAATTTTGGTAACTTATAGCATTCTGAAAAACCAAAGAAATCTACATATAAAAAATCAAGGTTCTTCTTTCTCGTCGCCATCTTCTTCTTTCTTCTTTTCTTCATTCGCCTGGCTTTCCATAAAACCGACTGTAAACGAGTTACATTACCATAAACCTTAACCCGTGGCCCGAGGGGCTCACGAGGGAAAGTGCAGGCCTCTTCGTGGGTCGATGGTGGGCTGCTGGGCTGGAGACTTCTTCTTCTTCTTGCGGCTGTTGGCTGCTGAGCTCGTCTCTGTAGTTCGCTCTCCTTCTTGATAAGGTAAGAAGAAGTGTTGAACTTACAATATGGAAATCATTCTCGTTTGCGAGTTTGGAGGTGGCGACCACCGAAGCATATTTGATAATTCTAATTTCTTCCTGGCGCACGTGCGTCCGGAGAGGGTTTCTGAGGGATCGCCTGGCAGCGGTGAGAAGGTGGCAGACATCTCGTCGTTTGGCTACATATCTAGTTTGTCTACGGTGGTTCATCCAGTACAGCGTGGGATTTTATCCGAATGCGCTGAGCAGTTGGGACGTCGTCGTAGATGTCTCTGAGATGGCTGTACTCGGACACACTCCGCTCTCGCGAACACTCCGCGAGCTTGCGCCGCACCCACCTCCGATACGGTGAGTAATCGCGTCGTGGAGTTTCTGACAAACCATTGCTCTCCGAAGAACGTCAGCAGTGCTATGTTTTGTACCGCTTCCAGTATTTTCTGGTTTCTGGAGACCAGTAGTGCTCCTCACGCTGGGTAGGCATATGTTAGTATTGGCAGCACATATAGCCGGTAAATGACAGTCGCCAGTGGGTAGGGACTGGCGCGGTTAAGTACCGGGTATACAGAGAGGCCCTGGCGCTTTTTGCTCTGGCGGTCACGTATTTTACGTATTCCGCCATTGGGAGTTTTGTTCAGGACTAGTCCCAGGCATTTAACTTTTGCCTCGTAGGGGATTTTCGTCGTTGGAGATGTCGTTGGAGACTGAGGCTAGGTGTTCGTTCCACAAATCCTGGCGATGTTTTGTCAGTAGCAGCTTTAGTCTGTCTGTTTGCTATAATGCGCTCGCTTATCGTCGGGGGAGAGAGTTAGACGGTATCTACTCCTTAGCCGGTGCTTCTCAGCTATTACTGGTACAATGTGAGGTAGGAGGTTGTTACGGACAGGCCTCGCAGTCTTCTCCGTGGAGCTGCGTGACAAGGCCTCAGTCAATGTCATAGTTAGGCGGTCGACCATGTCGTCGCTTCCTCCGGCGTGGCTGGTAGCTCGGGGTCCTCCGGCCTGTATTCTCGTTGGAGCGTTTCGTAGAATTTTCTCCAGTTCACTGATCACCGGGGTGGAATCGATGTGTCGCGCCCGCCCCTACTATTCCCAGTTCTAGCAGAACAGGTGAGTGGTCTGAACTGGGGTCCTCAAACCAATTTTTACGTTTTTCTAAAAAAAGATGGTGAAAGAAGATGAACTACTCCACAACTGTTTAATTCTGGTTACAGTCTCAAACAGCTTTCACTTTCTACTCGTAATATTAAGATTAATAGCACCCGAATAATAGCTCTCTCTTTATCTGTTTAGCCTCCGGAACTACGGTAAGGTATTACTTCAGAGAATGAATGAGGGTGATGTGTATGAATGTGAATGAAGTGTAGTCTTGTACAATCTCAGG
>JAAAKQ030493900.1:3807-14740 GCA_010016005.3 Zanna intricata
TTTTTTTTAGTATTATCTTTTAAAAAAAAATTCAATTTAACTTTTTTTTTCTGACATCATATCTCTGGAGCTATGCTGAAAGAAGAAGACTGTGGCAATCAGTCAAAAAATGGGTATGGTTTTGTCAAAATTTCATGACCAAGGGATCAAAAATAAAACAAAAAAAAAAACGTGGGTACGTGTGTAAAGCTTAATAATGTTTGCCTGGATGCACCAATTTTGATGAGATTTGGCCAGAGACTCGTGTATTTACCCTATATATGGCCAAAGACTCGTTTGTTGGTAAATGTCTAGGGTTAATATCTCCACAGGCTGGGTAGATAGTTTTTTAGGGTCAATTTTCTAACAAATTTGCAAACATAACCCCACTTTATATTATGTTCAGTATATACGTACATACTTGTCCATTTAAAAAAAAATTTCTCCAAATTCTCCCCTTCCTCAAAAATCAAAATTCTATTCTTTTTTATTTAATGGATGTTTTAACTGAATTTTTGAGTTATTTACTAAAACATAGATTTTTTAACTTTTTTCATGTATCATTATTTTTTCAATGTATAAGAATAATAACCAGTGCCAGGAAAATATAACAGCTTTGTTGTCAGAGTTTTTTTTAACTAATATAAAGAAATAATTAATTTCCAATAATTACAAATGAAAATCGCTATGAGATCCTGAAATTTGTCAAGTATAAAAATACTTTATACAAAATTAAACGCATTAAATTTTATCAAAACATTAGAAATTCTATTTCTGCAAAAAAAATTAAACGATTGTAAAGAAATGTTTATACCTACTATGTAAATTTATAATGTATTTACTACCTTTAAAATACAATGTAGGCTGTATTTTTTATGTATTACTATAAAATAAACAAAAAAGTTTTATTTTAAGTCCATCATAAAAACATGAATTATTACTTTCTTGAAAATTTTAATATAGTGGGCTTCAGATAACGTTATTGTGTATACCTAGGTAAACGAAAACTTTTAGCGACTAAGCATAACGAAAACACATAAGTTTAACTGTTTACTTAATACTGCGATATTTTGAATGATACTAACCTAGTTATATTGCCTTGGTAAACATGTTATATTAAGGATTTTTATAAAATGAAACTGCCAAACGCAGTGCATGTGTTTTTTGCTCACATATATATGTTGTCGTTTGATATAACTTGAGGCAGTACGATTGTATTAGAGTATGTAGGATACATTTTAATTCAAAATCTGATGGAATATTCTAGTTTATTATTACTTCTGCACTTACTACTTTAATAAATTATTTAAAGGGTTTCTGTTTTTAGAAATAATTTATAATGTTTATCGTTAAAATATATAATTTTTATTGCGTTTTATTTCCTTGTACGAAGTAATGGAAGTATTGTGATTGCGAAATATTTTGATTTTCAGATTTCAATGGAAATATCCGTTTTGATCATCCCTGAATACATTTTGACTAGTTTCGGTGTGACTCTGTACATTCATACGTATCTCGCATAACTTAAAAACGATTAGCCGAAGGATGTTGAAATTTTGGATTTAGGATTGCTGTAACATCTAGTTGTGCACCTTCTCTTTTGATTGCAATCGACTAAAAGTGTTCAAAAAGCCTAAAATCCCCAAAAATTGGATTTTGGACTTTTATTTTTTTAACTGCATTAATAAGCCCTCATTGAGAGCTTTTTACCGAAATATCCTAAATGGTACTTATTTTCATTGGTTCAAGAGTTTCGGCAAATAAAATTTTGATTAATGAAATATTTGAATCTTAAAAGGGTATAAAGGTTCGAATCAGACTTCGAAAATCTCCTTTTTTTCTTTTTTAAATTTTTATTTATATTTACATATATTAATCTATTAATAATTATTAACCCGTGATTGTAAAACAAATATACAATAAATAATAATGCAGTAATTATTAAAAACAAAATATATGGCAAAAAAATCGGAAGTGAAATAAAATTTTATGGACTTTTAGAAATGTGTATATGTAATTTAATTGGCATTATTACATATTTATATATGTGATAGATTTGGGGAAACATCTCATTATTTAATATTAATTGAAATTTATAATTTAGAATCGTATTCTATTTGGATTTTTGTACAAGTAAGTCAAGTGGTGTCCACATGATTTTTTAAGTACAATAAATGCCTTTTTATTTGAAATATTTTAGTTATAAAAGACGGTGGCATCTGATTAATTACTTCTTGATTCTCGCTCTGATTGCAATAACTAGGATTACCGTAGAGGTTTTTTACATCCGTATCCCCCCACCAATAATTGCAATCATCAACCACACAGTCTTGTAAGTTAACGTAATCCTACTTCTAATTACAAAAGAAAACTTTTGAAGTATTTTTTAATAGGTCGCTTTATATTAAAAAGGTAACATGATACTGTTTTTTTATTGTTTTGTCACGTGTCATACATATTTTTCCATCCATTTTTCCTCTGTACTTACTTCTATGTATTTCTTCTATAGTATTTCTATATTTTAGATTATCTGATTTAGGTATTTAAACTCAAAAAGTTTAAGGTTAGGTTATGTATTTCATCACCTAGTACACTTCTCTGTATTTCTATATTAACTAAAGTTGGATTAACCTTACAATAGACACGAATAAAATCAATTTCTATTTTTTTCTAGTGAAAAAATTTGTATTCAACAAGCAAGAAAAAAAAGAAGTTATTTTATTTTACTTTGATGGTACAGCTTCGGCTTCCGTAGCGCTAGTGGTAGTCTCGGGTTTTACATCCGGTGTTTCTGGTTTGAATCCCGGTCAGACATGGCATTTTCACACAATGCAAAATTGCCATCTCATTTCATCCTTTGAAGCAATACCACATTAAGAAAAAAAAAATTTACAGCTGGTCTGTATTTAATATTTATAGAAAGTACTGTGTGCCGAAAGAGCTGTCATTCATTAAAAAAAATCTATGAAAATCGTTAAATTTAAAAAAAATATTTATTATGATGGAGTTTCATCAAATAAAGGCTTCATCGATCGATTTATTCTTATCAGGTTTCATTTTTTTTTAAAAACAACAAAAATTAAATATTTAGTCTCTTCTTTGCAGTAATGTTGGGTACGCATTTAATAACTGCTATTAATATAAAAATATATTATTTTAGAACGTTTACGAAAAATATTTTCGTAAGGTTTTATTTAATGTTTTGGAAAATAAAAAAGGGATTTAATAAATGTCATAAATATCGTTGAGATTGGAGTATATAAAAATGTTAAAATATTATCTCATACATAAAATTCTTAAAGGAATGATGTAATATAACTGAATTTATTTCAAGAAATTTTATACCTTTAGAAAATTTGATTTAAGTTGAGAAATAGATTTACTTTAAAGAGATAAAGAACCTTTATAAAATTTCGTGACTCTTATTTATCTAGAACTTATATGATAATTTTATTCTTGAACGTGTTGTTTGAGCATAAAGAAAGTTCAAGTAAGACTTGATTAATTAAATTTTCTACATTACTCATTTCTGCGTGTAGATTAATCGTATTTTGTAATAAAAGAGACCTTTAGATCTTCTATATTGTACTAATATTTTTTTATAAGTTTCTTTGTTAATATTGGAAATTATAAAATTATAAGTAGTTATAAATATTCCTTATTTCATTACGTACCTGTTTAAAACAAAATTTTATAAGAATCACGTATAATATAAAAAAAAGAAAATTTTCTTATAATCAACTGCCAGTTATTGTTCCCTTTTCAAAAACAACGGGAACAAAAGAGAACATTTGTTCCCTTTGTTCCCTTTTGTTCCTGCGTCAAGGGGATATTTGGGTATAGAAGATTTTAACCTACGGCAGAAATTTCCAAAAAAATGTCAACTTTATCGTGTTTTTTTAAAGTATAGTATTTAATATAGTAAAAGTAAAAGTAATAAGCACTGGTACTCTCAATTAACCTTAGCAATATACCGTTGCAAATCAACCGTAAATCTTCATTTTTGTTTATAAGTGTTGTAAGTGTTTACCAATTAACTGTTGTTTTATCTTTATTTTCAATTGGAGTTCCTAAAATCTAAATTATAAAAAAAAAGTCTGATTATCTTGAGTTATAGAAAATTTAAATGCTAATTAGAAATACATAAAATGTAATAATTTACCTGTTAAAATGAAATTTAAGACGTATTGAGATTGGAAATTTGAAGAGTAAAAAATATTTATGTAATTTTTAAAAGAATTTATGTAAATAAAGTATTTTTTATTTTCTTAGTGTTTTTAATTTATTACGTAGTTTTTTTACTTTCATTGTTAAAAAAAGCTGACAAAAAGTTGTAGGACTTTACCATCATGCGGTTTTTTTTGTGATGCACGCTTACACACACAGATAAATTTAAAATGCTTATCATCTTATTTAAATATAATATTTTTTGTTTATTTAATTCAGTGATTCTAACTAAAACGCTTCTGCATACCGTGTTTCATTCATGCAGTGTGGCGACTAGAGGCCACCTTAAATACTTTTTTACACTTTAAATATTATTAATTTATTTAATTCTACTACTCACCTGTGACGTGACAACATAGTGCTAGACTACAACAACATATGTACGTCAGTGCTACAGTAGCGCTTCTTGTGGTGAGAGGGATACTACTGACGCAGTATGGCCAGTTAGCCAGGAGTTTATTTAGAGCAATTTTTATGGTAAAGATGCGATTTTGCAAAAGTTTTTTGCAACTATTATTATTTTTTAATTGTTAACAAATGTGCTTAAGAAAAATAATACCATGATTAGGCGAAATCTCAAAATACTGAGGGTAATCTTGTCGTACAGCCTAACCACCTTGACTTTTTAAGTTGAAAATTTAATGTAATTAATGTCTTATACGTAGAAGTTATCTGATAATAAGTTTGGTCAAAATCAGTCCAGCAATTCTGAAGATATAAAGTGATTTACAGTGCGACAACAAAAAAACACGTACATACGAATATCCGGGAAATTTCCATCCGGTTTATGGGTTCCTTAGGTGTCAAAACATCAAAATCTGGTGAAAACCGCATATACTCAAATTGGACCTCTTACAATATTTTCGATAGCTATAATTCCGCTCTAGCAATAGACAGGAAAATAATATGTTTCACTGAAGTATAAGTTCCTTCAACCAATAAAAAAGAAACACAAAGACAAAAGTAAAAATATATGAAATATTTATGCGTTTATCATTTTACTTATTTTCGGGAAAAATAATGATTTCAAGTTATTATTTTTTTTGTTTGTTATGTTTATTAAAGTAATTTTTTTCTTATTGATTTTCATTAAGGGAAAATTGATTAGTATGTATAAACTCATAATAGGCTAATAATTTATCAAACGTGTTCCCAAAATTACAGATACTTAAAGAATTCCATTTCGAAAATATAATAAATTTTTAGATAACATAATATTAATAATAAAAGAAGCGATTAAAATGTCACTTTGTATAAAATATTAAGAACCATTTCTGAGATAACATGTTGTAATTCTTTTTAGGATATATAATAAAGTACTACTTATTGGATAATCTTCCTAAAATTTTATTAAAGAATACAGTTTCACAAATTTTTTTACTGTAAATAGCTTAAAGAATTGGGCCAAAATATTTTTTTAGTACAAGATATGTGATTTTGTAATATTTATTATTTTTTTTTAAGGATAAATTAATATGGGTATTATTTATATTTATAATGCTATTATTGGATGGAAATTTTCCCTTTAAAATAATTACAGTGTAACTGTTTTGATACCTGGATTAAAGTATAATTTTGTTAAATTACACAAAAAAAATAAAGTTGTGTATATGTGTTTGTGTGCGCTTCGGTTATGTGTGGTAATGTTTGTATGTATTTTAATAATTAATTTATTAAGAATGCAGTTTAGTTTATATATTAGTGAGAATCATGTGAACAAATGTACGTGAAAAGCAATTTCCTATTTACAGTCATTTAAATTGTGTCTGCCCTTTAAATAAACCTTTTGTTGTAATAATCTTTCATACTAATTATATTAAATTTTTCAAATTTATTTAAATTTAATAAATAAATTAATATGTTTTGATATTTTTTAATGCTGTATTTATTTTAATAAGGTAAATGAAATCAATGTAATTTATGAAAAAATTTTGAGTTTGGCTGAAGTTATTAACACTGAAAACAAATTTTATTATTCATATAGAATATTTTCCTTTTATTTTTTTCTTGTAAATATTAGGATAAACATAGAAAGAGACGTATTTTATTGTTATTAGAGTAAATGAGGTGAACTAACCGTTATTTAATAATCAGTAATTACCAACAAATTTTATTACGTCATAAAACATAAAATTCATTTTTATTAACGTATAAATACTATAAATTTAATGAAGATTAGATAAGATAAAAATTTTAACGGGTGAAAACGAGCATTATTCGTTTATTTAAGACAGGTTTATCTAATTTTATTTATAAAATTTTTATCTTAAAAACAGAAAATTAAATTATAATGTAGAAGGAAAACATACTATAAAAATTTTTTTCCTTTTGATAAACGGTTTAAAAAAATTGTAAATCTAACTTATAACACAATAGAATTTTATTTGTTTTCGCTTTAGCAGCGTATCGAAATTCAGTACGTAAATCGACTGCTGTAGTGTATATGAGTACATAACAGTACGTAACGGAAAATTGTATTATCTGACTGGTGCCAAAGTTATCGCTTGCCACTCTGGCGCTCTATTATGCTTATAAAAGCAATAATTTTTCATTGGTATCGGGTCATAATGCAATTACGTACAAACTTTGACAGTGCTACTTATCAATTAAAATCGATGGGTTTTCGAACAAGATCTGAATTTCCATTTATATTGTATATTCTACTCTCTCTCTGTGTTTAATATGTTGTATAAACTGGAAGAAAATAAAATAATTCAATTTACTGAGAATTTTATTACTGTTCTTAACTAAGGAAGGAAATTTGTTTCATTGTATAACGGTTATTAAAAGTTAGATTAAGTAATCTTTTTCTTTAATAATAAAATTAATTATTAATTTTAATTCGTTATATTACAAATAATTATTTATGAAAATAATATCGGTTGAAAATATACTATCTTCTTGCATGTCATTATTCAAGGTTAGGTTTAAGGACAGCGGTTCTCAACCTTTTTTTCCTTTTTGCCTCCGGAATCACCGTAAGGTATTACTTCAGAGGATGAATGAGGATATGTACGTGTATGAATATAAATGAAGTGAGAGGGTCACCGGTACCTTGACAGTAGACAATATCGTTGGCCGAATGCTATCTGGGACGGAAGACTACATCGCATTTGTTTTTTAAAATAAAGTTCGGGAGGATTGTGCGATGAGGGGATGAGGGAAGCCCTCTGCAGAGCTGCCGTTCGTTGGTGCTTACATTGGTGAACGTTAGTGATGAGGCACGGGGACTCCCACGCTTCTCTCTACCTGTCTGTGATCTTGATCTTCATTTGGAAGAGAACGCCTTTTACTGGATCTAAGATCTCAAAAGACCGAGTCCCTATGTGGTCTCCATTGTGGGAGAGCCAAATTAGAGGAAAAGGTATAAAGACCGAGTCCCGGCCTTGGAGTGGAGTCTAGGGTTGACTTTGTTAGCTCTGATCCGGGGTCTGTGGCAGGCAGAAGAAAAGATTCGAACCGGTGGGCTACCTGTCGTGCCGATTTTATTGCCGGTGGACGGAAAGGCCCATTAGAGTGGACAACAACCTCCGAGCTGTGTAATGCTTCATTGTGGGTCCGGCCTGGTGGTGAAGGAAAAAGCAACCAAAGAACATCGTTATCCAAATTCTAGTATTTAAATCTATTAATATCTATTTAAATCTAGTACATAAAAATAAATGGCTTTACTAGGATTTAAACCTTAGACCTCTCGACTTCGAAATCAACTGATTTGCGATGACGAGTTCACCACAAGACCAACCCGGCGGGTTAGCGTTTCTTATCCTTTTTTCCTGTCCAATCTCCGGAACCATCGTAAGGTATTATTTCAGAGGGTGAATGAGGATGATAATGTAGGCTGGGAGTTGAGAAATTACCAGTCTACAACCTTAGTTAACCTTATAACTTTACACGCAAACATAATGAAATCATTTCATGAAAAAAAAAATCATTTATTATAAAACTTTTACTAACATTTACATTTTACACATGTATAAAATAAATCAATGAAATGGTTGCGTTTGTTTCTCATTTAAAAGTTTCTCCTATACAAACAACATTTGTGTGTTTTTTAGAAACACACAAAAGCAAATCGTTTTCAAGTGATAAAAGAAGGTTCATATATTTCATTTTTAGCTCAATTATAGAGGAAAAATCTTTTTCACGGAGGTAAGATGTGACGAAATGAATTAATATTTTAAATGCTTCTGTGACTAAATTTTCACATTCATTTTGCCGAGCAAGCCAAAATTTATTTAAATCTTCAGATGTCAATTGTAGTTGTAATGTTTTATCGGGAGATATTTCGATGAGCCGGTCGTGAATCTCAACCTGTAACTTAGCAACTGCAGCAACTTTTTCACGAAATGGATTCAGTACTCATTTCTTTGAAAAATTATTTTTATCTTCCAAGAAATGCTCCGCCACCTGAATTTTTAGCTCACGCAGCTGCATCTTCAAACAATCTAAACTGTGGTGAATAATCGAGTGTTTGTTTCATCCAAATTCTTCTCAATATACGGAAGTGATTAGAAACAGTTTTCAAACTTTATGCATTGAAGGCGATTAATCCAGATATCAGGCTACTTAATGAAACATAAATTTTGTCTATCATTAATTAATTCTTTTTATCACATTCAAAAATTTTCAGTTCTTGTAGACTTACATTCAAGTTCTTTAAATGCAGTGAATCCAGAATAGCAACGCTATATGGAATTTATTTGAAAATACTGCAATACATTTTGTCTAATTTATATTATAGTTTTTAGTAGCATTACAAGAAATATGAAAAGACGTGTCCTGTTAACATGAACTGTTGTATTGATTTGTAAAAAAACATTTATTTTCTGCGATTGAACTGTCTTTATTTCATAACAAAACATGAGCTGTGAAATGTTTGCCATACCAGTTTGATCCATTAATCTGAATACTAAAAAATTCACTTGAACTCACTTGCTGAATTATCTGATCGCGAAATCGATAGTCTAGTCATCGATTCTCTTTGATACTATGTCGTTAGAAAGTGGAATTTTTTCGTTGTTTTTGCTTCTTTCACGCTTATTAAAATACTGGCCATATCAACTTCAGCAAGCAGTTAGATTATTTTTGCGATTTTATGGAGTTTTGACATCTCAGCTATTCTTAATGCTGCGATCTAAGATGCTCTAAATTTACTTTTATTAATATGGCTTGATTTACAAATAGAAACTTTTGATTTCTCAAAGTACATAATTTTCTTTCAAAAAAAACAACCTTCTTTCCAAAGGTTGCTTTTATGATTCAAATGTTTAGTTTCCAACAGTAAAATTAATTTTGATGGCTTTGATTTTAATTGGCTTTTAATTTTGCACGCTTTCATCGGGGAGGATTTAAAAGCAAACAACTCATTGCGATTTCCATCCAAGATGGTTAAAACATAATTTAAATAACCGTCATTGTACAATCTTGTTTTTCTACCAATCGATTTACCGGATGTAGATGGCTTATTTACTTTTTTCACAAATTTATCCATTTTTGATAAGAATATAATTAAAAAAGAAACAATTACACCGTTTGACCACACACTAAAAAAACCGAAACCAAAATTATTATTATTATTTTCAATAAAACTACGCTTTTAGAAACTTAAATAAAGGCATCAGACGGATGCTCCGCATTCAAAACTAAACTGACGTTTTGTATTCTCATAAGCATATTCTATACTGCTGAGAGCACGAAGTGTTCAAACGTATCATGTACATGTTCGAAAATAACGCTCTCACAGCGAATATTATGCAAGAAGACCAAATTACAAGGAGCCGTTCATATCAAGTTGGAATCTTGCTCATGTTCGTATACTTCATACTTGCATGTTCATACCCGTCCTATTATGCAGCTATATGATTTAAACTAGGTTTCTTTGGGTTGTTATTTGGGGGGGGGTTGGGAAATATTTATTGTATTTTATTTTCTTTTTCGGTTTTGTGGAGCTAAAAATTTTGAGAACAACTGGTTTACGAAATCAGTTGCAACTACCATCATTTTTATGTTAAAAAAAAAAATTATAAGTTACGGGAATAAGTCAGGTAACAGGTATATACATATCTTAATAAACAACTTAAAAATGTTAATTTTTCTTAATACAAGAAAAGAGTTTAAGCTCTTGTATGCATATTGATAAATGGCTTTCTTAAAAATTAATTTTTGACTAAAAATTGTGTTCATATGAGTAATAATGACATTGAGAATTATTTATATTGATAATTCAAATATATGCTTTTATTTAAAAGAATATATAAAGAGAAGGAACTATATACTGACTAAACTGTTATAAAATATTTTTCTCTCTTCATTTACAGATCATTATAGAAGGTGTAGAAATTTATAATACTTGGAAAATAATTTTTTTAATGAAAAGTATAACATTTTATTGTAATTAAAGAAAAGTAAAGTGTTATGAAACTGTAACATTTTTGATATATTGGTTGAAATGTTTGTGTACGTGATAATCTTTTGCACTTCCAAGTTAATATAAAAATCAACTCAACTTTAGTATATGAAAGTTGAAAAGTCCAACTACATTGGCCTCTACAGGATTTTTGATTCCGAGCAAAGCCCTTGCCATACCCAAAGCAAATAAAATCCTTTGTGAAAGTCATAACGTCAACAAACGCTTGACCTAAAATAACCTAAATTAAAAACTCGCACTTCAAAGTGGTCGTCTAATAAAAATAAAAATCATGCAAGAATCTGTTAAATCTCGGCACCT